>QZGG01000519.1:0-128096 GCA_006409495.1 Sedum album
ACACGAGAAGGTTTGGTACAATTTTTTTAATGAGTTTTGACACTTAGTGAACGTGTCACTACTTGGACATCAGTCATCAATGTTGCTGTTATCAAACAATTTTTACACTTTTTTGAAACAAAATAAACTTGTCTTGAAGTATTTGAATAAATTAACTTCTTATAATTTCTAAATTACTCTTGACCTTCATTACATTTTAATCTGAAGTCGGAGGATCGATGCATCGAATTTCGAAGCATGTAACGTCGATGCAGGTTAATTAACAATGAATGCAGCTGCGTGTAAAATTTCTTGTTTTGAAAAGTTTGAAAGATTTTTTAACTTGACATGAAGTGATGAAACATCGTTTGAAATAAATAGATACTATGTCACTTTCAAAATTCACCACCTACATTCAGACCACAATAAAGATAAACAGGAATATCATGGCCACAATTGAGAATTTTATTATTATTATTTTGTTGGGACAGTTTTTATGCAATTATTTGAAGTTCCAAACTCGGATTTGGGACAGCCAGCTTTCAATTGCAATAATCTGCTGTGTTTCATATTTAAAATAGTAAATAAAATGACATCATAATACTTTTAGAATAAAAGTAACAGTGTTTTTTGTAAAACGACCTAATTTTGAATAGCAGCAAATTGATATAAGTCGGCACCATATCTCATTGTCTCTTCTAGCTCACATTGTAAATTTCAGGGCAAATTGTGACCTATGCATTTTTGCTCTTTGTTGTTACAAGTGTTACCAATGGAGTATGGACATTTACACTTAAATGGTTTCAAAAAGTCAAACTAACAACACGATAAAATATTAGTTTACTGATCCATTTGTTCAAATAATTTTTTCCGGACACACATAAAATACAACAATACTTTTCAGTTTCAATTTTTTATTTTGTTAATCAATGGTTATAATAAAGTTCAAGGGATGACAGTAGAGTTTCGGAGCTTTTATGAAAATTTTGTACAAAACCGCCATTTTTTGTAGTGTCTAAACTCTAAAATACAAAATTCAACTTATGTTTGAATTAATTATTTGTGGTCATTTGGGTTGGAATGGATAAAAGAATAAAATCAGAAAAGAAAATTCATCAAGTTTAAGCATGGATGGAATTATATTAACAAAAGTACACAGCTACTTACAAGCATCTAACACTTGATCACCACTTTAGTGATGTATATTTATAGTAAAAAACTGAAATAATATAATTTAAAGGTAAGGTGATTGAATTTATGTTAAAGATGTGCAGTGGCGGATCCAGCGCCTAAAATTAGGGGGGCAAAAATTAGGGGACTTAAGATTCGGATTTGAGATAAGGGGGGAAGCTAAACTCTATACCACCAGACCACTAATTTTTTGCTGCTTTTGAGATGAAATATATATGTATAATTTGAAGTTTCTCGTGCTTAGGGGGCAAGGGACCCTACAATCCTCCCCTTAGATCCGCCTCTGAAGATATGATCCAATGGCTGAAGATATTATGATGAATTTTTTTGTGTTTAAATAATATGGAAAACTTAGACTCCTTAAGCTAGGACAATAAAATAGTTTAGTCCACACTTGAGACCAAAAACTGTAACACTACAATAACTTAAAGTCTAAAACTATCAAAAAATTATATGTATATACATAATCTCCACAGTTAATAATCCAACGGATGAAATTTAATATAAAAAATAATCGTCAAATACAACTGTTCGTTTAATTAAATATTTAATTGTCAGATTAATCAAATCAACGAATTTGTCCGCTGTCATTTATAAATGTATCGTCTATCTTAATCTTAAACCAATGTATAGATATTGGTTGTCCGCTGTCATTTATAAATGTTACAAGCATTTGAGTACGTATGTGGGCATTTGTATTTGAACATTAAATGACAAGATTGTTGTTACTTCACTATCAATTTTGGATTCATGGGAGGGTGTCGGTCCAATCGATATTCCGTATTTAATGGACCAAATTGATGAGGAAACTTCCTAGTCATTTGCGGTCTGATTTGGAATTTTTTGAATACAGACACAATGGCAGTTGGTAGTTGGACTACCGTTTGAGGACTTGCACAGTTGCCAGAATTCACATTTCATTCCATTATTTATCCAGACAAGTAACCTCAACAATATTTGGTCGGTTCATATCTACCTTGAAAGATTTTCTAACATCGTTTAATCAAAGTAATAAAGTGTCAAAGCGTTTTGGTTTTATTAAGTGTTTATCATTTTACAGTTAAAGATCCCTTCCGTTAAATTTGAGTATAGCATATTTTATGTGAAAAGTTTAAGAATGATAGATAAATATTAATGAGATTGCGTATTAATAATCCAATAGACGAGATTTAAACTAAAAAACAGAAAAATTTAAATTGTTCGTATTTTTTTGCAAATCCAACCGCCCAATCTCTAAATGCATGGTACGATGCTTGTTTATATACTAAGAATGAGTTATTTCCAAGTCTACTGATGTAGGCCTTTTGCAACTTATCCTAATTAGTTTTTTCTTTTTATTTTTTCAATTACGGATTATTTTTTTATAATCAATTTATATTTTTCTTCATCATGTTTGTTATTCATGTAGAGAGTTTCGAATTCAAACTTTATCAGCCGTTCTTTGCCCACATGCACCGCATCACATATCTATTAATGTTTGTCTATCATAGATTTTGCGGACACATGATGATAATGTCTAACAGAAACAATCAAGCAAAAAGTAGCGGGACTAAATTGAGAGTGACTAGAAGTCAGAAGAACATAAATAAAATGGAATGACACAGCAAACTATAAACCTCAAAAAAGATCTATAGGTCAAGGGACTTGAAAGCTTGAGTGTTGGGCAGTAATTACCGGAGCGGATAAATGTCGGTAGGAGCTGGTAGAGTACAAGTGAAGTGAAGCAATGGGATAGACACACCTGCTGAAAGCTAATATGACCATATCATGTCTTTAATGCCTTAAATTCAGTGCAAGACAGCTTCAGTAGTACTCAAGTCTGGGAGTCTTAGTGGGTCGGCCTGCGTGTTAGCGCGTTTTGGGCTAGTCTTATTGGCCTTTCTTTTTAGTGGGCTGTTTTGCCTCTTTTGGCATAAATGTACCGCCTGTTCGATCGTGATTAAGGATGATTTGTTTTATCAAAATGCCCCTCAAAACTCTTGTTTCATGTTTACGTGAAATTCGACAGCAATTTGATAATTTGTTGTTATTTGAAGTGAGTATCAAAATAATATTGTTATTATTGTTATTGTTATTTTTTTTGTAAATCTTCATTAAAATAGCAGGAATCGAAATCGAGATATAAAGGCTTTTTGCGAGCACTAAACTATTTCGTCGAATGACAAATCTAATCTAAGCCCTTAATAATAATTACCCTCCGAAAAGGGAAGCCCTAGACCGTCGCTCTTATTTCCCTCCCTTTGGGTCCGGCCCTGCCTAAAATTTTTCTAAATAGTCGGAAACTTTTAATTTACTCACTAGAAAAAAGGTATTTTGACAAAATACATTTTCAAGCACAACAAGGCGCACGACGAATCCAAATACACCGCAAACGATCCATGCAGCAGTCCTTTGACTAAAAGTCGGTCGTGCGTCTTCAATCGCAAGAATTTCAAAATCCAGAAAAATCACGACTGGCCCCTGTGGGCTCCATCCCTCACCCACATCGTCATCATCCATTTTTAATCAAGCCCTAAATCCGTCTACGGTACGTTTTTTGTGTTTCAAATATTTTATTTCACTTTTTAAATTGTTTGTGACATTTTGAGCTGAATGAGCTCTAAAGGTCGGATCTTTACTTGATTCTGCATAAGGGTGCGAATCTGAGCTGACATAGTCTTCTGGGTTTGGTTGATTATATATTATGGTGTTATATTATTGTTGTTTGACAAAGGAGATTTGGTAAGTAAATAGGTAACGGGAAGTCGTGTTTTTTATTCTTGAAGAGTTGCAGTTTGGTTTTTTAGGTTATAAGGTGTTTGACTTTTAAAAAAATTAGAGGGTTTTCTGTAAGGGCTGACAAATGTTGGACCTTTCAATATGATGGAGGAATGGATGTGTTTTCTTAAATTTCTTGATTGCAGGAAGATGAACTTTCTGGAGTCTTTTTTATGTATGGAAGTTTGGGGATTGCGTGTGCCGTGTTGTTGTTTGATTGTTAATGGGTGGTAGTAGAGAAATCTGTACATCGGTTGACTTGTTTAAAGTATATGCTAACAACTTCTTTTGAAGAAGGGAAAGGAAGGTAGTTGTTATCAAGTTTTTAGTTTCTCTTTTTGGATTCGTCTTGCTTGGTTGTAAAATGGATGAAGAGGCTACTTCGTGGCTTTGGAGAACAAAATTTAAACACACAATTCGTCACCCTCTTGATCCAGTTAATATGGCCTCGGTGCCTCTTTCCATTGAAGATAAAAGATTCCCGAGCTTGGAATCATCAAGGCCTTCTTCGTCCTCTGCGAATCTGAAACATATTTCAGTGCATATTAGCCTAAAGGATGTGCAAAATCCTGCAATGAGTAAACATAGATCGTTGTCGCCAGTAACTGAAAAAACTGCTATGTCTGACAGTTTCAGGGAGGCGAGATCGGAACAGAAGAGATTTTCAACTCCATTGCCGCAGAGAAGTAAACCTGAAAAGAAATCCAGCGGAAAGATTTTGTCTAACAATGAGCTTAAAGAATCCAAGTTTATTTCAAAGTCTAAATATGAAAAAGCTCGTACCGGTACCAGTCCATTAAGGCATTTGGGTTCCATGAGGATATCTGATCTAAGAGCCGAAAAGAGTCATCTTGGGCTGCAAAGTATTTTGATCATACCGGGGTAAAGGTAAGGAATGTGGAGGCAGCGGATCAGTGGACAGCTGATCTTTCTAAGTTATTAATTGGCCACAAGTTTGCTCATGGGGCTCATAGTCAGCTTCATCATGGGATTTACAAGGAACAACCAGTGGCTGTGAAAATTATTACTGTACCTGATGATGACGAAAATGGGGATATGGCGGCCCGGTTAGAAAATGAATTCAGAAGAGAAGTTTACCTTCTGTCTAAGATTCAACACCAGAATGTGATAAAGGTATCATTCTCATAAGAAATCGGTTTAATATATGTCGGAGTTACTCAAACTTTCTTTCTTCCGTCTGTTTGTATATTCTTTATGTATTTATATCGCTTTGCAGTTCATTGCAGCCTGCAGAAAACCTCCAGGATTTTTTATGGTTATGGAATACCTATCTGGGGGGTCCTTGAGGGCTTTCTTGCACAAACTTGAGCTTGAGCATAAAACTCTTCCTATGCCTAAAATAATTGCAATGGCGTTAGATATTTCTCGTGGAATGGAATACATTCACGCGCAAGGAGTCATTCATCGCGACCTGAAGCCAGAAAATATCCTTATTGATCAAGAGTTCCGCATGAAAGTTGCAGACTTTGGAATAGCTTGCGAGGAGGCATACTGTGATGCGCTGGCTGATGATCCAGGCACCTATCGCTGGATGGCTCCAGAAATGTTCAAACAGAAGTCATATAGAAAAAAGGTCGATGTGTATAGCTTTGGACTCATTTTGGGGGAAATGATTTCCGGGTCCATCCCATATGAAGGCATGGCTCCTTTACCAGCAGCATTTGCTGTAGCGAATAAGGTTTGTTTCTCAAACTGTTGACATTACTGAAGTTCAAGCTAAGTGTCATTTGCGGATTTTCACCAATATACTTTATCAAGCGTATCTTTTTTCATTATGGTTGTGGATCAACAAACATTGAATCTTATATGATACCTTTACTGTGAAAATTTTCCGTAAATGTCTGGCCTGCTTAACGTGATGGATTGGTTATATTTCATTCTTACAAAATGGGGAACTAATTGCAATTTTGATTTTGAAACAGAATCTGAGACCCGAAATTCCTATGGACTGTCCTCCAGCCATGAAGGCCTTGATGGAGCAATGCTGGTCATCACATCCACACAAGCGACCTGATTTTTGGCAAATCGTGAAAGTGCTGGAAAAATTCCGAACCTCACTTTCTCGAGATGGGACGTTAAGCCTACCGCACAACCCAATCTGTCATGATCACAAAAAAGGTCTTCTTCACTGGATTAATAAGCTTGGCCCTGTACATTCACCTACCATTAACTCAGCCATGCCAAAATTCTCATGAACCCTGCGGCATTGGTAGCTGTATAAAGACATAATTGAGTTACAAAAACAGGTATGGTTTTCTATGCCCCATGGCCTATCTACGACTGGATCAGTCCATGTCCATATTTCATGTTTGACATCCTTTTTAATTTCGATACACAAATCCTAAATATCTTGTACATCATTCTTGCTGACACTGATTTCACCTCCCTGTAGATTCTATCAAAAATGAATCATATCTGTAAATAGTTTTTTCTGTTTGGTATTTGGTTACAATCTAAGAACTTGTTGTCCAGCTGAAAATATATTCATGTCTTCCTTTAGTTTTGAATTTTGTTTGGTCGTGTCTGAAATTCAAGCATCCATTTCATTTAATATTTAAAGTTTAACTTTTAATTTCGCTTGGAATTGGAACGTATGATTTCCTGAGAGCAACCAAAATGGATGATAAACAGATATGGATGACTCCGTATATTTAACTAAATGGATGATAGTTGGAATGATTTAAATGAATGGTTGATGAATGATAATCGGATACTTATGCAATTGATGGATCTACCTTGAACTTGTATCTACTCTTGACGGATAAATGATCTATTTTGTATGTCATTCATATTTACTTTGTGTTATAATTACTTCATTTCATATCATAGTTTTTGAACAGAGATAAAGGAGAAAATGCATTTATATGTTGATTTTTGAAATTTGTTTGAATGGTGACACTTGACTCATTTACATACTGTATGAATCTTAATTGATATTGAACCTGTTTCTCATTGCATGTCACATAATTAAAAATGCATTAAAATAGATGAACTTGTCGAACCTGTTACATCTTCCTGACAATCAAATTCTCTCGAGATATATACTCCCTCTGTCCCATAATATTTGTCCACTTTCCATTTTGGATGTCTCCTTAAGTTTGTCCACTTTTCTTTATTCTCAACCACACATTTCACTTTTTACTCATTTACTTATTAATCATTTATTCTCAACCACACATTTTATACCTTTTTTCTACCTTAATTACCGTACATTTTGTACTTTTGGACAAACAAAGCGGGACAGAGGGAGTAAAACATAGACAGGGTACACTGCAAATTGGGTATAATAATTGTTAAACCCAGCTACTGAATTTATACTACAAACCTAAAATGTCAACGTGAGGACATAAAAAGAAAACATAAGAAAGATACCAGTACTTATGTCTGCACTTAGTTGTTTGTTACATCGTTTAACAGTTTTAGCTAGAAGATAACTTCGCAGTATACACCAATGAAAGATAGTGAACATTTAATAACAATTTACCTTCTGTAACGGATAGTTATCGTCCGTTTTTGTCCAAAATCTAGCCCAAGATTACTCACGAAACGTCGAGCACCAAAGGCTGCCTCTTTGGGATGTTCCCAGACACAAAAATCTAGCCAAAGATTACTCAAAACAAGGTTTTAAAATAATGCCTCTCCGAGAAGATCTAAATTACGTAGCTCTATGAACAAAATATTGATCACACAATGCAACCCTTAAAGCAAGAAAATCTCAGTTAATAGTTAAAATAAGATACACCTATCAGCCATAAATTTAATGATACACACAGAGAGAGTATATGAGCATCATACATGTCGAAATAAGGAAACATGCTCTGAGTTCTAACATAGTCATAACAAGCAGATGAGTTATGAGTCCAGGGAATCAGGGATAAGTTCTGTAAACAAACTTCCTGTGTTTACTATCCATATATGCTAATCTGGAGCTTATTGGAAAAATTAGAATGTAAATAAAAAATAAATCAACTTAAGTATCCTTATGCACACTCGATCCATTTGGATCCAGGAACTCATGCTTAAAGATTATCCTACTCAACCTAGATGACTGCAGTCACTTCTGAAAGGGGTAAATCCATATATCTCAAGTGTTTTAAGAACACAAGGGACACCACAGAGAAAGGCCAGCAACTAATTAACAAGATTCCTACTCTATGTACAGAGCAGAAAAAACCTACCATGCATTTATGTCTTGTGCTTTTGTACATATACCTGCAAATAAAAAGAAAAGAGCAACATCAAGATTCTGAGGAGAATCACCTTGTTAGAGTAAGTGGCCAATCAAAGGAGACAGAATGTCACATTTCGTGCTTAAACAGTAAACAGTAAATGCAACTAATAGGTTCATGTCATACATATACAAAGTTTACCTCAAGCAGTTTGGTAATTTTTGGCTGGGATGAAGACAAATACTGTTGCACTGATTCTGTAGTGCTTGGTACTTGGAGACTGTGGATACTGCTAAGAACCTTAGTCACTGCTTTTTTCACTATTAAGTTATGCGCATCCTTGCTCAAATTACCCATGCGCCAAGCTGGCTTCAATAGTTCCTTTATGAATTCTATAAGAGCAACACGGAACTGTCTGAATGTCTTTGACTCTCTCTGGTCGACCTCTGTTAATCCCCTATCGCCAACTATCTCATTGCCATGAATAATTTCCTTAATTACTTTGCTCCTCTTCTCGGCAGAAACTGTAGTACTTTTATTCGTCACGGAAAGATCTTTACCATGGCTGATGCCAGACCCTTTATCTCCCCCAATAGCAGATCCTAAGTTGCCTTGATCTGCAACAGAAGATTCTGCAGCTTCTGCTTCGGTGACTGGCAATGCAGTAACACGTGAATGACCATACCTATTCAGAACAGTCCCATTGAATCCGTCCAGTTCAGAATGATTTCCCGCAGAAGCAGGATACCCTTGATGTGATGGATAATGGATAGGTTCTACTCTGAATGATCCACTACCCAAGCTGGTATGCTCAATGCTATCCAGCAAAGGATCATACATGCTACCAGGAGACGACCCACTTGGAATAGAAAAAATATATGAAGGCCGAAACGGTTTAGATTGCTCCCACTTGTACATTTCAGTTTTCGATGCTAGTCCAAGTGAATTCAATAGATCCCTTTGAGCTCTTAGCCCAAGTGACGACGAGGAAGCATTGAATTCTGTAGCCTCAGAGAATAACTTGTGGGCGTCATAAGGATTCGAATTTAATGATATTAATGAATTCGAAGATCCTTTAACAGGTGAGATGTAATGTGAGGAACACCCGTCAGTGGCAGCCGAAGGATGCAAGTGTTGATTGATGTACCGATTTGCAATTGACTGAAGAGGGTCATTGAACAAGCTTATAGCATTCACATTAAGGGGTCTCAAATTGCTGGCAAAAGCACTTGATGATGCAACCATACCGCAGCCAAATTCAGGTTTTGCTGAATGAGCCAATTGGGATTCAAGTGATGAAAAACCGAGCTTATTATTTGACTGCCACGCATGATTCTCTGCATGTTGTCATGGAAATTTAGTTTCAGTACAGTCTTCAACTCCTGACACCCGGTCAGCAAGTTGATCAGGACATTTCATTACAGGAAGCAATTTGCAAGATAAAATCCACAAAAATTAGTACCTCTGGCAACTTGATTTTCTCCTTCCAATGGCTTGCTGGTGTTATCTTCATTTTCCTTGACATGACGAAACCTACACGAATTACCTTTGATGCACCAACCTTTTGCGAAGTAGCTGCATATAATAGTAGGTCGTTTGTTCATATCCATGAGTTGGGTGACAGGGGGCAAACGCTGTTGCTTTCCTGAGGTAGCTGTCATGCTGCAAAAACCTAAATTTTATTAGTTATAGTTACAAACAATGCAGGGTAATATGAAAAGTGTAGCTAAACCCGCGGACACAAAGAAAAGGAATATGACACTCAACCTTGATGATTTTGGCGCTATATGCTGCAAATTCATATTTTTACTTTCACCTAATTTCATCACATGATTATGCATTGTGTCTATCCCTCTGAGACTTGAAGACTTGAGGCTTCCAGCAACAACTGTGTTATTGTTAAGAGCATCCGCACCGATGTTAAATGATACTTCAGGATGGTTGTTTGAAGCTATATTTTCCTGAATAGAATCAACAACCGTTCCGTCAACATCTGATCCATGCACTACGTTTTCTTCAGAATCCAACTCCATGTCTTCAACCCCTCCCTCTTGCATAAGAACTGATCCGGAATTCAAACCAATGCTACAAAGAGGTTTAACCTTTTCAGCAGCACTCTTTGAGTCACTGCTCGGAGCATAAACATTGTTGCTCTCAGCAACTTTATTGTTGATACATTTTTCTTCACTGCAAGACTCCATTCTCTTCATTCCATCTTCTACGGAAGCACTATTCACTTCTTCATTTTTAATGGATCTTGGCTCCATGGATATTGAAGGATCGGAACTCAAAAATTTAGTGGCCTCAATTCTGTTAGGTTCAATGTGATGGGCACAAAAATCAGTAACCAGGCATCTTTTATACTGTGGTGCTCACAACGTTGTCTTTGTCCATCAAACTTCATTTCATTTACTCCAGTTCCTTCAGAATCACAGTCCACTTTATCATACTTAATAGCTTCAGGCTCAATAGAAATAGAAGTATTGGTGCTAAGAGGTCCAGCCGCTTCTACACTCCTCGAGTCTCCATGCATGACAATAAATTGAATACCATTGGCTTCTTTCTTGTCGACAAGCTGACTAATTTCATTTTGTCCACAATCAGACTCCACTTTATTTACTCCCTCTTCTTTGTATAAAAAATCCCCATTTTCATTTGTCAATGGTTCTGTGCTATTAAAAATGAGAGATTTGATGTCTTCACTGTCCCTTAACTCACTGCAAGGAACGTCAGTGTCAGTCTTTATCCCAATCTGCTTCTCGCATGATAATATATCTGCAATTAATGTGAGAATATGAATTTTAGCTTAAAATTTCTCAATCGCAGAGACGCAGACCTTATTGCGACTTTCAAGAAATAATCCGTTTCTATATTGAAAAGATTGATCACATAGCTTTTTCATTTTGTTATCAGTGATACAAAATCATGTTTCGTACTGGCTAACCCAAATCTAATGATGTTTAAAGTATTCACATTTCTCTCAGTTTTACAACTAGTTTATAGCTTTAAAGAAGTACAATTTTGCAAGCAATTGACATGCAATCGAGAATCAGGATTTACCCTATTCCGCAAAGTCAGACAGGCATTACGAGCAAAATTCAATGAACAAAGCTGCAAAACCGTGTCATCTAAATACTAAAAAACAAAACAGGTTCCGAATAGATGTGATTCCATGTTCTCGCATAATCAGCAAACTTTTCATTACATGTGAATCAAGCCACTAAAGATGAGAGAACATACCATCAGTGTCCGTCTCAGATGATGTTGGTAGGAATGAGGGTTTATCAGCTTCCTCAATCTTATTCTCATTCTGTCCAGCTTCCTCATTGTTTTCAGCCCCCACTTCTTCCTTCATTTCATCTGCTGCTTCCTCATCTACCTCTTCTTCTGCTTCCTCAAATTCATCTCCCTCCTCTTCTTCAACGTGTTCTTCTTCATTATCTTCATCCTCCTCTTCCTCTACTTGTTCTTCTTCTTCTTCTTCTTCTTCTTCTTCATCCTCCTGTACTTCTTCTTCTTCTTCCACAAATTCATCTTCATCCTCTTCCTCTACCTGTTCATCTTCATCTTCGCCCTCCTTTTCCTCTAACTGTTCTTCTTCATCATCATACTCTTCCTCAAATTCCTCCAGTTCTTCAACAACAGCTGCGTCTCTAACTTCCTCTAATTCATCTTCTCCCTCATCTTCTAATTCTTCATCAACAGCTTCCTTCTCATCCTCTAATTCTTCTTCTTCCTCTTCCAATTCTTCCGGTTCTTCATTAACAGCTTCCTCCTCCTCCTCCTCTCCTCTTCTTCTTCTTCAGGTTCTTCTTCCGCAGCTACCTCTCCGGCTTCATCCTCTTCGGGATCTTCCTCATATTCATCCTCCTCTGGATCCTCCTCGAAATCATCATCTTCATCGCCTCCACCAGTCAGATGATCCCCTCCCGGCGCGCCCATTCAGTTGAGCCAACTAAACCGCAGCCGACGCCGAGACTAGATCGCCCTCCCTTCCGTGCTCCCAAAATCTACTCCCCAACCCGTTACCATAATCCAAATCATACGGTCCAATTTTAACCGGCCCAATCTAATTCGATGGCCCAAAGTTAGCAAGGGATGAGGCCCAAGTAGTACTGGCCTGGCTGAAAGAGCTTCTGTGTTTCAGGTTACAAGCAATAGTTGCAATTATCTTTGGATTTAGGACGTATTTATGTTTCCTTCGTCTGTGTTGTTTTAATTGAGATTCTTGCTTGCAGATGTCAAATACCTCAAACTTGTGCTTCACTTTTTTCAGGAGTGTATACAACTGTTGGCTTCTCGTCATAGCCGAATGTTGGTGTTAATTCAGAGGGAGTCGAATGGGGCTGTGGTGGCGCCTTGGCTAAATTTTCATGTTATAATAAATAGAAATGGTGTGGGGTAGATTGTTGTCCTCTGTTTCCTAAGATATGTGTTACGTACTCTTAACATTAGGAATTGAACCGTAATTTAGGAAATATGAATTATCATCTATATGAACCCTGGGAATGGATCAAATAAAAAGTAGTAGTTTGTGCAACACCCCAAATCCGAGACATTAAAAATGGGTGCCACATCGGCCACACGTCAACTAAAATTCATATATGACGTGCAAGGCCTCAATCTCAAATTTTCATTTTAACGATAATACTAAATTTCATTAAAATACTAAATCAAAATGATTACATTTTAGTTACTAGCGCATCTCTCATCCCGAGTATCCCAGAATAATGCTAGACTTCTAATCTGTAAACAAGGTATGGAAATGGGTGAGTTCCACAGCTCAATAAGTAAATACGCCCATACTAGTCGAGTGTAAAAATAAAATAGAAGAAATGTCTAGCAATGCAAATAATAACGGATCATCACTCAAAACTTTGAATTCCTAAAACGAAGGGTCAGAACCGCTCAAACTGGTTTCTGGATCTGGCAATCTGGAATGACTCAACAATCTCAACATACAAGCATGCGGTCCCGGGACACTACCGTTAAACAGGACGAGTTTACCCTCCCCGCAGAGCAACCGGACGAGTTTACCCTCCCTGTAGAGCAACTGGACGAGTTTACCCTCCTCGTAGAGCAACTGGACGAGTTTACCCTCCCCGTAGAGCAACTTGAACGGTAGCAGATTGAGAGCCTCTAGAATCAAGTCACTTGAATATAAGTGGTACGATTTCAATAATAACTAGCCTGACCGGATACTCACATTCATAACACAAGGAACGGAGTGCAGCTTCAACAAGAAAATTATGCAAGCTCGAATATCGAAAATGATGTTAGACAAGAATAACCAGAACGGGCATATATCACTTACCTCGAGGTCCATCATACTCAAACAAGCACAAACAGCAATTATGAACCACCTACATCCATCATGAAAAATCAAATACTATATGTACAATTTTTCTTAATCAAGCAATCACAACAAGAGGCACACATTTTCATAAAAATATAACATGTCAATTTTTCTGCACTTTCATGTCATATACTCAAACTTTGAAATACCATATCTTTCTACTTAAAATGAACTAGTACATGATTTATATCATTTTAAAAAGGTTATTCCGCATAGAATATGATAACACTTAACATCAAAGTCATGAGTTACAAGATCTTAAACCTAGCTGCAGTATTTAACCTAAAACAATAACAGAATTTGGCAGATTCTGTCGCTACACTTTCAATTAAGTATAAAATATTTTAGAACGAATCAAATCAATATTTTTATATCACAGTAAAGTTCTCTTCGTATAGTACATTTTACCATTTCGAATCACACAAGTTGGACCATCTATACTCATGTTACGTTAGGTTGAAATCTAGTCAACATGTTGGCTTAATCTCAGATTTTCTGCAGATTTCAGGATAATATGACTACTTCAAAATTCAATATCTTAATATCCAAAATGAACCTTACAGCGAGATAGGGTTCGTTATAAAGCTTATCACGTCTAGAATATCACAAAATTAAGAGTTACTCAATTTGAATATCAAGAACAGAAGTTACATTGCTTTCAAAATCAACCGACGAATCTGACTTTTCATCCATCATAAACACAAGATAAACATTCGAACAACATACCTTAACAATTCTGAATTTTCTCAACCACTTGAACATGCTTCTCTCCCTCATCAAAATCATTTTCATATTATCATCATTTTTCTTTAACAATGTAGATATGAAAAGAGAATATAAACAACTAAATTAAACTTCAAACCTTTCATTACATATTCCAATTAAATGGATCCTTATCCTTTTAAATTTTATTTTATTATTTCCTTTATTAACTGATTTTTATTTCACTTTCAAATTTGGGTTATTACATTATTACCCTTAAAAAAGAGTTTAGTCCTCTAAACTCGATACATGTATTTTTGTTTTCTTTGTTTATCATGAAAATCCTCACATCATGATACACAACCGTATCTTTAATACATCACAATATAAACACAAACTACTAGACAATTGAACTTACATTTAAAATATTTCTTAAGACGTTACCTCGATAATATTTCACACGTTAACCTTTTCTACACACATGCTCAAATTTTATTTTATCCCAATTCAATCGTTACTACATTAAATAAATTTCCTAAGCAATTTATAATATACTGCTTTTACTAACATATTATTTTCAATCATCTAATTAATTATAATATTATCAAACAACTCTTCTAATACGATAATATCACAACATACCAGAGTAGCTTAATAATTTATTTATTTTCACTTACCGTCCAAAATTACAAACTTTGGAATTTACAGTGTAGGAATATCAAACGCAACAATCTTTTAATTGTTAAACAAACATTCTAACCTTTATTAGATCAAGAATTGAAACTTCCACTTTATTGTGGTCTATTTATTGCATTTTTGCTTCATTACATAATTAAATTACAAACATCTTGTAGTCCATCCTAACAGTTTCTTTACGAGCCAAGCAACCATTGTTAAATTTAAATTACATTGCATACAATGACACATTAGAGTTAGCAATAATACATTTCTCATATGTTACTCCGCATATAATAAATCTAACTCATGAATTATCAGTTTCCTAACTATCTTATCTTAATATTGATATTTTAAACTTAAAAGATATATCACATAAAAGAAAATAAATCATCAAACTCACTGACTCGAAGAAAATAATTTCATACCGTTAAACAATATCTAATGTATCATTATTACTAAACATTTTAGTCAAAAAAAAATTGTATAACTGTACTGATTAACTCGTGCAAGCAAATAATTCAAAAGCAATAAATAAATATCTGATGACTCTCAAATCACTCGTTTAATCATATTAATATATACCATCATAAATCATCAATCATAAGTATCATTTGCATCGAGTTATTCATGTTACCAATGTATCTATATATAATAATTATATTTATAATGCAATCAACAAGCGCGACAAACATTTGATATATAACATGGTCATCGAGTAATTAAATATTTATGTCATATTGTTCTATATACAACATAACAGTCATATGCATAAATTTAGTTACAAAATGCACCGTTAAGCATAAAAAAATCAACAATATAATATTAATCATATATATATTAAAAGAGAAGTATGATTGACACGTGTCGCCTTGTGAGCGATTTCGCCTACGTGTCATTTTTTTTAGATTTTTGAATTCTTTTTGCTTTTTCTGATTGGTTGGCTTTTTTATAAATCCTAAAAACCCTCTTATCCAATTTTTAAAAATTGGTTACACACAAATTTAAATTTAACAATTTTTTAAAAATCAACATTTATTCTTTTTTAATTGTTTTTAAATGTCCTCAAATCATGTATTTTATCCAATGGTTGATGTTATTCAAATTAATTATATGTTAGAATCATAATATCCGATAGTTGTTAAGTGATGAATATATGTTCTTCAAATTTCAGATTTTTTTAGATTTTGAATTCTTTTTGCTTTTTTCTGACCCTCTTATCCAATTTTTAAAAATTGGTTACACACAAATTCAAATTTAACAATTTTTTAAAAATCAGGATTTATTCTTTTTTTAATTGCTTTTAAATGTCCCCCCAAATCATGTATTTTATCCAATGGTTGATGTTATTCAAATTAAAAATAAAGGACTTGGTGACAGAATTCATGCCACTGTTAAAAAGGACTTGGTGACTAAGTTTGAACCCTTCTTGATTGAAGGGAAAACTAATATATTTTCTAATTTCTCTTTGAGTGTCTTCATTGGTACGTACCGAACAACTAATCACAATTTTAAAATTGGTTTCCTGTCCACAACCCGCATCAAATCATGCGATGATGATCCTTTGAATCAGACTGGCCTTCAACCAGTTTGTTACAAAGGAATACTAAATGGTTCTCTCAATCCAGACTTCTTAGTTGGTGAGTAATTAAAATAATTTTTTTTAACATGCACTCACAATCCAGAATTGACTAATTTTTTTTTGGTGTGTTCAGATGTCATTGGGCAGATTGTTGAAGCTAGCCATCTCGAGGTTATCTCAGTTAATGGGAAAGATACTCATAAGATTTCCTTGGAACTCTGCAACACTGAGTATAAAAAAATTGCCTTTTCATTTTGATATCCTCAGTAATGCATAATATATTATTCGACTAAATGTTTCATTCTAATAAAAGTTTGCTCTCTTTATTCTTTATAGTGATGATCGCCTACCAATGGTATTGTGGGGTAACTTTGCTTTGACTGTGTCCGATGCTATTAAAGATCGTGGTAAAAATGCAGTCATTTGTGTCTTGAGGTTTGGAAAAATAAAAGTCTGGAAGGGTAATAACTTGATTCAGCAAGAAATCGTCTATGCTTATATCCCTGTAGTTTCATAACTGATGCTTCTTTTAAATGGAAACTTGCAGATCAACGTAGTGTGAGTAATGCATACAATGTATTAAAAGAGAAGTATGATTGGACACGTGTCGCCGTGTGAGCGATTTGGCCTACGTGTCATTTTTTTAGAATTTTGAATTTTTTTTCCTTTTAATTTAATATCTTTGAATTAATTATTGCAATATTAAGTACAAAATATATTACAATAAATGTTTTTCCATTGACTTTTGATATGGAATTATATGCAATTAAGTTCAGAATACTTTGCAATTAACATGTACATAATTCAATTCTTAATATGGAATAATTTCAAAATGAAATATATTTTTACAATTTTTAATCAAAACACCCTGTTAGGATCCATTTGATTTTTCATTTGCAACTATTTTACAGTTAATTGTAGTACGTTTGACTTTTCAATATGGAAAAATTTAGTAAAAATATCTTATGATATGGAGTAATTAATGATTCCCATTAAAATTTAGTAAAAATATCTTATGATATGGAGTAATTAATGATTTCCATTAAAATTTAGTAAAAATATCTTATGATATGGAGTAAAATTATTTTGATTCCAATTTCAATGATTTCCATTAAAATTATAATATGTTGATGAAGAATCTTTCCTAATTCCTTTGTACATTTATGAAAGGTTTTCCTAATCAATATTTCTTTACACTCAAATATCAAATTTAAATTACTTAAAATTACTCAAAATATAACTTCACCCCGCACAAGGTGCGGGTAAATACCTAGTATTATAGTAAAAAGCAAAGTCTACCCCGCACACTCCCGCGTCTAAATTATATATTATTTCATACATTATTTCATACATTATTAATAAGAAGAACAGAACCTATTGCTCTGATACCATTAAATGTAACACCCCCAAATCGAGACATTAAAAATGGATGCCACATTGGCCACACGTCAACTAAAATTTATATATGACGTGCAAGGCCTCAATCTCAAATTTTCATTTTAACGATAATACTAAATTTAATTAAAATACTAAATCAAAATGATTACATTTTAATTACTAGCGCATCTCTCATCCCGAGTATCCCAGAATAATGCTAGACTTCTAATCTGTAAACAAGGTATGGAAATGGGTGAGTTCCACAGCTCAATAAGTAATATACGCCCATACTAGTCGAGTGTAAAAATAAAATAGAAGAAATGTCTAGCAATGCAAATAATAACGGATCATCACTCAAAACTTTGAATTCCTAAAACGAAGGGTCAGAAGGCTCAAACTGGTTTCTGGATCTGGTAATCTGGAATGACTCAACAATCTCAACATACAAGCATGCGGTCCCGGGACACTACCGTTATACAGGACGAGTTTACCCTCCCCGCAGAGCAACCGGACGAGTTTACCCTCCCCGTAGAGCAACTGGACGAGTTTACCCTCCCGTAGAGCAACTGGACGAGTTTACCCTCCTCGTAGAGCAACTGGACGAGTTTACCCTCCCCGTAGAGCAACTTGAACGGTAGCAGATTGAGAGCCTCTAGAATCAAGTCACTCGAATACAATGGGAACTCCAATGATAAAATGTATAATGATCATGTAAAATAAAGTATAATATTGTTTGTATAATTTAGATAATGAATAGGACATTGTGCTATAATGGGAACATGCATAATGCTTATGTATAATATAAAAATAGTATTTATAAATTTATTACTCCCTCTGTCCCATTATGAGTGTCTCATTTCTTTTTTTGATGTCTCAAAATGATCTTCTCATTTCCTAAAATAGAAACTTTTTTACCTCTATATTTACACTCTCTTTCATATTTTTTATCCCACTCATTCTCTTTCTTATTTTTTATCTCACATTTTTTAATTTTTTTAAAAACCGTGAAAGTTCTCAAATGGGACACTCAAAATGGGACAGAGAGAGTAGTCCATATGCAACATCAAATATATTAACATTCGTATAGGAAAAACAAATGAAAGTAAAGTAATAATGAATGAATAGTGATATAGAGAATGGGAAGAGAGTTGTAAATTTGAAGAATGGTTAGCATAGAGGGATGCTCTTTTGAGATCCTTACTATTGGGTGAGACCCTGAGACCCCCATCATGGCCGTT
Organism: Sedum album; assembly: GCA_006409495.1. Classification (NCBI taxonomy): domain Eukaryota; kingdom Viridiplantae; phylum Streptophyta; class Magnoliopsida; order Saxifragales; family Crassulaceae; genus Sedum; species Sedum album. The sequence goes on from QZGG01000519.1 coordinate 19,048, forward strand.
GGTTTGATTTGTTTTTGGGTCCAGATTGTGCCACGTGGAGGTGAGAGAACAAAAGCAGCAATTTCTCTCACCTCCGATTTTGGATTTCTCTCACCTCTACGTGGCACAATCTGGACCCCAAAAGCAAATTCAACCAACGGTCATGATGAGGGTCTCAGGGTCTCACCCAACAGTAAGGGTCTCAAAAGAGACCACCTCTGGTTAGCATATTCTCTAGAATTTTATAGATATAGATGATGGCGTTGGAGATGACATTCACCATTTGCTTCTGTATTTTGGGTGACACGTAGTCACTTTTTGCATAACAACCCAATTTACCCACTTGCGTTGGAGATGCTCTAAAAGTTTAAGTCCTCTTCTGGTTTCATCCAAGTGTATGTTGTACTCCCTCCGTTCCAATCACTTTGTCACATTTTTTTGGCGTCCCAAAACAATTGTCAAATTTCTATAAATAAAAACTTTCTTTCTTACTTTTACTCTCACAACTAATATTTATCATATATTTTATTCTTCCACATATTCTCTTTCATACTTTATCTATTCACAACAACTCAATACCTTAATTTTCGTGCCCAAATCTAAATATGACAAATGAGTTGAGACGGAGGGAGTATATTTCATCAAAAAGAAAGATGAAAACACCTTGCATTTTGTCGTGAAAATAAAATAAAATACGAGGTAATCAAAAACCTTAGCTAGCTAGGTAGGGCATAGACTTCTAGAGCCACATGTGCAGACCGAATCGGCTAGTTAATCGCAAGTCCAAGTTCAACTAGGTGCTTGATTCTCAGTTAGGCCTGTCTGGTTCCTAGTCAAATTGCAATCATTCGACTCCCATTCATACATTTGTCCATTCCATATTCGTAAAGTTTCATCTTTAATGCATAATTCAACATTTCCCATTGAGATCATAGCCTTCAAAAGTTCGTGCAAAATCAAACCCATTCTCGCACCTTCACTTTAAGATTGCGGAATCCAATTCGAATGGATATCACTTTCAATCACTCATTTTCTAGCTAGTTACAAAACATCCTCTTTATGAGGCCATATAGCCATTAAAAGTCATTAAGATTAGCTACCACAAATCCTAACCCTAATCAAGCAAGACAATTTCCACACGCAAACTTAACGAGGGTAAAAATTCGAATTTCGAATAATCCATCAAAACAGTAAATACGACATCGTTCGGTTCGGTTCCATCCATCCTCCTTTTTCACTCGCGCAGAAAACAACAAAATTTACAGAACATGTTACAGATTTGACTTGACGTTGACCACTCACTGGTACGTAGCAGCTGAGAAAAGCAGAGTAGCTCGTCAAAACCCATGGCGCGTGAAAGTTCGGCAGAAAGGCGTATCTCCCAACCCACGCTCCCCCTGCGCCAGGCCCACGCCAGGTTTCCTTTTGGGTAATTCGTCGCTCGAGCGGTACTGTTCTAATTCAGTTTTCAATCTCTTTGAGTCATTTTCAGTTTTCACAAACAGTTGGTGTGCATAACAAGACTTTTGAGACTTGCACAGTTTCTACACTGTTGAATGAGGGTAAAGTTAAGATTTACTCTAAACCAAAGTTTAGGGAATTATTATGATATTCAATTCCAATTTCGATCCGGTGACCCACCAAAATTCATCGTGATCTGCTCCTTTCCAAGCATTGAATATGATGAGCTTCGAGCGCTCTTTTTTCAAAGATGTCCGCTTTACTTTACATTCCTTCGACTCTTGAAAAGTTCTCAACTTGCTGGAGATTTTCACCACCCAGTTGGCGAAAAATGACACTTCCTGTATTTCTAATGATTCTGATGTTCTTAGCTTCTTTGCAGAACGGTTTGAGCTTGAATCAAGAAGGGTTGCATTTGCTGAAAGTGAAGCTGAGTTTCGACGATCCAGATGGGGTTTTGGCTAGCTGGAGCGACCAGGATGAGACGCCATGTAACTGGGTTGGCATAAGATGTGATCCAACTAAGTCAGTGATCTCAGTGGACATCTCGAACACCAACATTGCCGGACAATTTCCAACTCTGCTCTGCAATTTACAGAATCTCACTACACTTGCTCTCTTTAACAATTCTATAAACTCCACACTTTCAGAAGAAATCTCCACTTGCAGGAATTTACAGCGTTTGAACCTTGCTCAGAATTACCTTGTTGGAAAGCTACCAGCTTCTTTGTCAAATCTGTTAAATCTGAAGTTTCTAGACTTGTCTGGAAATAACTTCACTGGAGTGATTCCTGTTAGCTATGGACAGTTTCATAGCCTTGAGGATTGTCATTAGTTGAGAATTTGTTGCAGGGGGAAGTACCGCCTTTTCTTGGCAATATCTCAACGTTGAAGCAGTTGAATCTGTCATTCAACTCATTTGCGTCAAGTAAGATACCGGTGAGCTGGGGGACTTAACCAAGCTTGAAACATTATGGCTTGCGGATTGTAACTTGGTTGGAGAGATTCCTGAGTCATTAACTAGTCTCAGGAATCTTAAAGTTCTGGACTTGTCGATGAACACCTTGGTTGGACCTATTCCAAGCTTGTTTGGTAAAATGACTAGCTTAGTGCAGGTGGAGCTCTATCAGAATTCATTGAGTGGAAAACTTCCCTCGGGTTTGGAGAATTTGAAAGAGTTGAGATTCTTTGATGTTTCGATGAATAAACTAGTGGGTGAGATTCCAGCTGAGCTTTGTAACTTGCCTCTTGCGTCACTCAATTTATATGAGAATTTGTTGAGTGGAAAGTTGCCGGAAAGTATTGCAAAGTCTCCGAATTTGTATGAGCTTAAGCTCTTTGGTAACAATCTGACGGGCTCGCTTCCTGTGGAACTTGGGAGGAATTCACCATTGGTGGTGATTGATGTGTCTAATAATCAGTTTTCTGGTGAGCTGCCTTTAGGTTTGTGTGAAAAGGGTGTGTTGGAGCAGCTTCTGTTGATATCCAATGGGTTTACCGGCCGGCTGCCTGAGAGGTTAGGAGAGTGTAGGAGTTTGAGAAGAGTTAGGTTAGGTGACAATGAGCTGACTGGTGAGATTCCAGCAGGGTTTTGGGGGTTGCCAAGCCTGTCGCTGTTGGAGCTTATGGGAAACTCTTTTTCCGGGACAATTGGCAAGTCTATTGGTATGGCAAGAAACCTTACACAACTAGTTATTTCAAGGAACAATTTCAGTGGAGAAATTCCTAGTGAGATTGGAGATTTGGAAAACCTGCGTGAATTCCTGGGAAGCGACAATAGATTAGCTGGTTCTGTACCCGAGACTATTGTTACACTTGGTCAGCTTACAAGGCTTAATCTTCATAGCAACAATCTATCAGGGAAACTACCTGCGGGGATTTCGTCTTGGAAAAATTTAAATGAGCTTAACTTGTCTGACAATGAGTTATCAGGAGAGATTCCACGAGAAATAGGGAGCTTGAGTGTTTTGACGTATCTTGATTTATCAGTGAATAAGTTTACAGGACAGATTCCGCTCGAGTTGCAGAATTTAAAGTTGAATCAGTTAAATTTTTCAAATAATCAACTGTCAGGAGAAATCCCAGCTATGTATGCTAAAAGAATGTACAAGAGCAGTTTTCTCGGTAATCCTGGTTTATGTGGTGCCATCGATGGTTTATGTGAAAGCAAACAAGAAGCGAAGAGTCATGGATACATGTGGCTTCTAGCGTCTATTTTCATACTTGCTGCTCTAGTGTTCTTAACTGGTGTAGGATGGTTCTATTTGAAGTACAGTAATCTCAATATGTCAAAATTCAGCAATGAAAGATCAAAATGGACTCTGACGTCCTTTCATAAATTAAGTTTCCGAGAAAGGGAGATTCTAAACTGTCTTGATGAAGATAACGTGATAGGAAGCGGGGCATCTGGCAAAGTTTACAGAGTGATTCTGAACAATGGTGAGGTGGTGGCTGTCAAGAAGCTCTGGGGAAAAAGTAAGTTGGATAATGATAGTGATTTGGAAATCGGGCATTTTAAGGATGATGGGTTCGAGGCTGAAGTTGAAACACTAGGAAAAATCAGGCACAAGAATATAGTCAAATTATGGTGCTGTTACACAGATAAGGACTCAAAGCTTCTTGTTTACGAGTACATGCCCAACGGGAGCTTAGGAGATTTGTTGCATAGTGTTAAAGGAGGGTTGTTGGATTGGCCAACCAGGTATAAAATCGCTGTGGATGCTGCTGAAGGGCTTTCCTACTTGCACCATGACTGTGTCCCACCAATTGTACACAGAGATGTAAAATCAAATAACATATTGTTGGATGAGGAATATGGCGCTAGAGTGGCAGATTTTGGTGTGGCAAAGGTAGTTGATGATGTGGGGAAGGCACCTAAGTCGATGTCTTTCATAGCTGGCTCATGCGGCTACATTGCACCAGGTCAGTTATTAAACTCTATTCATTTAGTTTATTGATTCAAATCTACATAGAAAAATTGAACTTTATTCGTGTTTGAAAGTCCTGTGATGTTTTAGTCGTTATAGCCAATAATATACTGATATCGAGATCAACATGGTATTAAGTCATCTGCTTCGTAGGTTAGGTGCAACAATAATGGACAAATCTTCTTTTCATGTGTTAGTTTTGATTAGTAACATTAAACCTAACATGTTTTTGTTGAATGTTGAAATGTTGAAATGTTATCATAGGTATACCTGTTTATTGTTAATGGAGGTGTGTAGCGGGTTTATTAGGACCCAAATGTTAACTGTAAATTTACTGATACATTCCATTTTGTTGTTTTAGAATATGCTTACACGCTTCGTGTGAACGAGAAAAGTGACACATACAGCTTTGGTGTGGTTCTACTTGAACTAGTGACTAGAAAAAAGCCAAATGATCCTGAGTTCGGGGACAAAGACCTAGTGAAGTGGACTTCCGCGACATTGAATCAAAAAGGAATTGACCATGTCATTGACCCCAAGTTAGACACTTGTTTCAAAGATGAGATATGCAAAGTTCTCAAAATCGGACTTGTCTGCACCAGTCCCCTCCCAATCAATCGCCCCTCCATGCGGCGTGTAGTGAAAATGCTACAAGAAGTGCACAGTGAAAACTTTCTAAAACCCATCACTAAAGAAGGGAAGCTAACCCCTTATTATTATGAAGAAGATGTATCTGACCAAGGAAGTATCGCAAGCTTGAGCCACTAAATGGACAAACTATTTTCAACTTTCTTAGGACACATGGCAACTGCACTCCTCTAAAGGTATCATCTATTTAGAGGTGGTTGCTTTGAATGAGCCGAGTTTGAAACAATGAGAGAGTCAGTGTCGTGGTCTGTAGGTATATCCTAATGAGTTTAATGGTCAGGCAGGCGTAGTAGACCCTAGTGCCGACTTATTATCGTCCATGGCTGTGGAGAATTCCCTGGCCAACACTTCAGTAGCTGAAACTTTATCAAGTCTTGTTGTGTTTCATCAGTAGTACTGAGTATTGAAGGTTTGATATTTTATCCAAACACATTCATGACGTAGCATTTTCAACTCTATCTGAAAATGAAAATTCCTACCGCAATGTGGCTCGAAAAGATGATAAACAAGCTACTCGACGGCCGGATATATTCTTGGTCATTTCGTTAAAATTATCAAAATATTATTTTAAAATTTTAGCTTTTTAATTAGAACATCTTGGTTATTTAAATTTTTAGCTATCTGCTAGAGGACGATTGGTAAACTTTTTGAATCCAAAATTGAAACATAAAGTTGATGTGAAACGATCATTTGCGACCCCATACGTGTCGTGTGATCCCTGCGATTCATGATCTGGAGTGTTGAATTAATTTGATTCAACGGTTTACAATTTGCATTTTTTGATTTTGACGATTAGCTACATGCACAAATATATACTGAAGTTTGCATATAGTTAAATGAAAATTGCAAATAGTTGAAAGTTCAATATGCACAAATACAACGGATCATAAAAGAACTGGACTCTTAAGCTGATTAGCTCCCTCGTCTTAGTTATAATTTTCCGGATTTTTTCTTATTAGTTATAATTTCCGGATTTGTAAGTACAAAATGGGCAGCAAATCCAAGCTGAATTTACCATTGATGCAGTCACTTCACATTCATTGAATGCAGTCTCTCATGCTTGAAGGAGCTAAGAAGATCTGCTTTGGAAGACTCCTACCGATAGGATGCTTGCCAATAGTCATCACTTTTTATTTAAGTCCGATTCACTCCAACAAGTGTGCATTGACTCATACTCCGTCATTGCACGAATATATGTAGCTTCTAACAACGGAGCTGACCAGAGTTGTTAAAGCGGCAGCCGCTCAAGGCATCAAGCTCGTATATGCTGATATATATAGGAAATATATCATGTGGATTTTCTCAATTTGGTGGAACCGTGGATCCCCTCTTGCACCCGTTGATTGTATTTTTTGGACGCATCAGATTGTGCCAACGCATTAATGAAGCACGTGACTTGCACGTGTTTTGCACGTGATGTGCACATAACAAATGCACATACGTGACGCAATCTGATGCATCCAAAAAATGCAATCAATAGATGCAAGAGAGGATCCACGAGTCCACCAAATTAAATGGATCCACATGATACAACCTATAAATAAATATATATATATAGAGTGCGTATCTGGTGGATTCACTCAAAATGGTGGATCCATGAGTCCTCATCTTAGCCATCCATTTGAGATAGAGATGGATTGTAAGAGTGACACATATCCAAGTGATTTGGTTTAAGTTCAAAAATGGTTAAGAACTTAAGATGATGAAAATGGTGAAAATGGTGAAAATGATAACATTTGGGTGGGAAGGAATTAAGGAGAGAGAATATGACTGAAGGTGAGGAAGGTACAATGCATTTAATGTAACATCAACACTTACAATCAACACAATTAATGAAACTTACATCAATGCATTAAATGCAACTTAGACAATTAAAAACCAACTATTCTTAATTTACCCTTTAGTTGTGTAGATAGTTAGAGTTAGTGGGACATGTGGCACATCTTTTACCATTGATCTTGATCCATCCGACGGCTGATAGTATGACTCATGGGTCCACCATTTTGGATGGATCCACCGAAGCATTTCTCTATATATATATAGATTTGGTTAGTACATTCTTGCTAATCGAGCTTTAGCTTTTTTACATATGCATACATGATAAGTTAGTAGATTAGTACACTCACTGACTGTAGGATTCGAACAAGTGAGTACCGGATGGAACTGGTTACTTTGAGGCTGCAATTTTTCGTAACTCTAAGTCAAGGGTGTGTAAAGATGCTACAAAATAAGTGAGGACGTACTATAATTTGTTCTTTTGTTTACTATCTTTTGAAGAATTCGGAGAATAAAATATGTGACAAATGCTTTTTGATATTGAATTGAAGACAACATAAGATTGTGAACTAGGGAATCACTGAAAGGTTTATCTGCGTAATTCTTGGTGCATGATACTGCCAACTAATTTAATTTTTATTTATATACACATAGTTGTTGCAGATAAGTTTAAGAAAAAATAATCAATTGTGGTCTCAATTTCCATAATTGATCTTGACAATTGTACGATCAATATGTAGCTTCGAATATTCTACGTAAAAACAAAATAAAGTACAAAATAATTTTTATGTTTTCAGAAAGTTATGCGTAAGAAAACCTCTATAACTCCTCTGATTCTACTACGTAGATCTTGATTACGTATGTCACGTTTGGGTATTTCTTGTTGGTTGCGTGAACAAGAGTCACGTTGACTTTATCTTGCTTCGGCGTTGAGGATCCTTCTGAGTAGTTTTAGCGAACATGTAAGTTTTTTGTACTTGCCGTTTGCGTAGAGCTAGGGTTTCTTCAGAGAGTTCCTCTTCAAATTTTTTCTGGGTCATCCCAAATGAAGGTGGAGCTTTCTATTTATAGGGAGAAATCCCTACAGGGCTGGGCTTGTTTTGTGGGCTTAGTTAGTGGCCCAGTGAGTCAACGGTCCGTTTAGGGTTTTTTATTGGGCTGACTCAAATTAATTAAATTAAATTAAAATTAAATATTAATTCAAAATAAATATTTCTTTTTATTTTTCAACACTTTAATAAAATTTAGGGTTTTTTAGCGATAACCACCCGTCCAATACCAATTTTTTGACAAAACTACCCTCCCAATTTTTTTTGACTTAACCACCCACTAATTTAAAAACTTTTAAATTTGACACCCAAGTACTGTTCCGACGACTTATTCCGGTAAAATTCTTATTGACTTTGTTGACTCAAAATTTTTTTGGCGAAAATCACCCATTCAATACCTAATTTTTGACAAAACCACCCTCTAAAAAAATTTGAGTTATTCACCCACTAATTTGAAAACTATTAAATTTGACGATATTGCTGACGCAGAGATGCAACCGCTATTGTTGATGCTGACGCTGCGCTACAACTGCTACTGCTGATGCTGAGTTGCAACCGCTACTGCTAATGTTGAACTGCAATAGGTACTGCTGATGTTGAGCAACAACAGGTGCTGCTGACGCTGCGTTGCAACCGCTACTATTGACGCTGAACTGCAACTACCACTGTTGATGTTGATGCTGTGCTACAACTGTTGGAGTTGAAGTTGACGTTTGCCTTGCTACTGTGAGTGCTATGACAACCGCCGACGATCCAACCACCGACGTGTATGCTATCAGGATTGGCAATTAAGTTTTTTTAGAGTCGTTCATAATTTTAACTCGTGCGGGCCAGGAGCTTTTCTTTGGAGGTGGTGGCTACACTTGGATGTTTGATCAAGCTGCCTACGTACTTGCAAGGATTTGCAAGATCAAGCCGGCGTAGTTCGTTAGTAAGCTGTTTATACTCTTGCTTAGGAGGTTTCGACAGTTTAAGCTCTTGTTCAGGAAGATGTGCAGTTTATACTCTTGCTTAGGAGCGTTGCAGTTTAGGCTCTTGCATAGGAGCGCGTGCAGTTTATGCTCTTGCTTAGGAGCTTTGTGCAGTTTATGCTCTTGCTTAGGAGCTTTGTGCAGTTTATTCTCTTGCTCAGGAGGATGTACAATTTAGGCTCTTGCTTAGAAGCGTTGCAGTTTAGGCTATTGCTTAGGAGCGTACTTCTGGAGTTGGTTTTGTAGTATCCTTGCTGTAGAAGCTTTTAGGAAAGACGTCTTCTAAAGTACGTGGAGGTAGCGAGTCTTGTTGCAAGAGATTCGAGAGAGGTGCGCACTGCGGGACAACTTTCTTTGATTTCTTCTTTGGATGGCATGCTTTCTTCCTGCCCCCAAGTGTATTTGGCGCTTGTGGCAGCGACTTTCTTGGCTTTTTTCGCGTGATTGTGGTCCATCCTACATCTTGAGTGTTTTGTGGAATGCCCCCAAGAGTCTCGTTTGCTGGCTTTATCTGTATTGATCGTCATACTTCTGTCGGCATAAAGCTACCAAACCGAATGCTACATTTGCGGAGTGATTTACGACTCGTCGTCACCACTGTTTGATTTGCTTCTACTGCTTCTTCTATGCTGAGGAGAATCTTCTCGTCGTCGGTCAATTTTGTGATCGGTTCTTTAGGGCGCTTTGGTGTTGGCATCTGAATGAACTTCTTCAACAAGTCATCCAGCATACTTGGCATGTCACAGTTTGGGAACACGTACTTCTTTGCTTGCAGTTTCTTGAGAGTTGGCTTGTTACGATTGAGGTTCTTTGTAGTGACATCTTTCTCCTTGTTTTGTTTGTGTTTTGCTGAGATCTTCGTCGAATAGCTGCTAGTGCTATAGTCATTACCTCTTCAGATGCGCTTTCGTAGACTTCGTTGACAACGCGTCGTTGTGCACTGCAAATCTAAATTTATACTCCTACTCAAAACTAGTATAGCAATAAACATGGTCGAACCCAAGAGAAAGTAATCTAGTCTAGAAATTAATCTACTAGCTAATCTACTCCTATCAGGGGGTTTGTTAGAAGATTGTTTATTAACTAAAACTAAAGATTTGACTACTGAATGAGAAATCACAGTTCAGGGAATCTCGTTGCAACTAGTAATCACAGACCAGACACGTTTCAACCTAATGAATTATAGTTGTTCTAATTAGGTAGTCCCGCTAAGGTAGTTACCTAATTCTAGTTCTATCTTTAATACCCGCTAGAGTCTCAAGAAGATGTAACAATTACCTAATATAATCAACACAATAGCTCTACCGTTAGGCTTTACTACTATGACAATTCAACAAGATATCATGCAATTGCTATAAACCTAAGTTAACCGCTAGGCTCAGTTAAGCAAATAACAATACATGCAATTCATAACAAGAAAAGAATTCAATAGATTAAAACTTGCTATTCAATGATCTCATACAATGTTGCAACTCAATTCCTCAAACTGTAGGGAAATTTAGCTACTTATGGAAAACATTGTAACAAAACAAAATACTGAAATTGAGTTCGAAGAGTTATCGTTTGTGAAGACTAAGGCTGAAGCTTGATCGCTAATCTCTACTCTAAGCTCTGGAATTTCGCCGTCCAAAGATGCTCTTCCAATTAGGATCGAAACCCTAATCAAAAGCTGTTATTTTCTGAACTGGGCCAGGCCAAGCTTACCGCGAACCCTTCTTGGATTTAACCCGCGGACCCTAAAGCATTTGTATAAACTCAGTGACGTCCGCGGATGAAAATGTAGTACCGTCCACGGCTGACGTCATCCAGTCTGCATTTGCTTCTTCCCTTCGTCTTCGTGCTCAAAATCCGTCTAGAATTGCTCGATAAGCGTGTAAAATCTCCATTGCACTCCGAATACGCCTGAAATGCAAAACACTTCAATAAGATAATATTTCGCAAATAAAACATAAAAGGATGACGAATTAAGACAATGATGGATCGTATAAATACGCTCCATCAAACTCCCCCACACTTATCCTTGTTCGTCTCGAACAAGTAAAGATCTAGACTACAGTTCGAATCAATCAGAGTATACCGTAACTACATGGCAATCCAACTCATAATATTCTATCTAATCATCTCATCAACATCTGCATACAATCATCATCAATAATGCTCAATCTGCATTCAATGACAAAAATACTTAAGTCGAGATATATCCATGATAATGTAGAGATAGCCCTTTTAAGATTCCTAACCTCGTTCTTCAATTTGCAATCCTAATCGCACTAACAATTGAGTTTTTACTACGGCATCCGAAACACACTAGTGGATAAATTCAATGGCAACAACAAACTTTTATTAATTTTTTCTTTTTTTTCTTTTTTTCTTGTTTTTTTAATGGCTTGCCTTATTTTGGCTTGTGCCCTTGGTTAAAGCAAGTGCTCAAGTGGGAAGTGTCTTGGTTTTTTCCTAACCCCCGACACTAGTCAATAACCAATATATAAAAAACATTTGTTGCCAATGAACTACCCACATATAGATTTCACTTCTCTTCTTGTCCTTTTTACGCGAGTCAAGATGAGGGTCGCTCATCTCTTTTCCCGGTTACTCAAACAAGGGATTAGATAATCATTATCACAGTTCGGAATGCCACAATATCAACTCAACATATAGCACAATTATTCATGCAAATCTCAGAATGAATGTTAAATCCCTCTAGGACATCTGCTATCAACTCTACATTACCAAATATCTCAACTCAAAAATATTCATATCATCAAGCATAAACATCACAAAACATCAGATTTCATGCATGCAGATGTATCATAAACTTATAGGATAGAACATCACTCATATAGATCGTCATTTCATCACAGCATACAATGATAATTCTCCTCTTCGACTCATACAATAACATAAAAAACAGACTCTAGACTCTAAACTGACTCGATTTCCCTCCCCCACACTTGAAATATGTTGTGTCCTCACGGCACAACGTATAACAAGAATGAAGAAGGGGACATAGATAAAAACGATAAATGATGTGATAGGGAACAAGTGACTCCCCTACTGATCCTCAGGTGGAGGAGAAGGCTGCAAGTACTGTGGAGGAATGGTCGCACCTGGAGTCCATCCCAAAGGTGGTTGCACTGGCTGAAAACCCTGCATGCCAAGAATATGAGCGAAATGAGTTAAAGAAAAAATAAATATTCTCAGATGTAAATTGGCCCTGCTGGGCCCCAGGCTGCTGCTGCGGCTGCTCATCTGCCGTGCCAGACGGCTCAGCTATCACTATACCACCCGTCTGCTTCCTAGGCCTACCAACTCGTCGAGGTGGACTGTCAGCTGGTCTGAGTCTATCATCAGCAAAGTAAATCCATACATATCTGTCAGCAGAGTGGGACCATCTTATGTGCTTTCCCGCTCGAAATATCTCGTCATCAGCCCAGGAGTAGTGAAGCAGTCTGTGCGCTCGGGGTACGGGTAAAGGATGCAGGGTGTGAAGCATGAAAGTGATCATACCTCTGCACGTCACAGGGCCCGATGATCTGACTCCCCTCCAGTGTGCCAGCAGGTAGTGGCTCCAGTTAACCACTTGTCCTTTATGGAGCATGGAGAGCACTGCCAAGTCATTCTTCGTTAACTTATCCCCTCCATTCTTCCGGGCATGTAGGTTTCTGGACAACATAAAGTGCAGAGCAAAAAACACTGGTCTGGATATCTTCTTCGACTTAGTCTTGCTAGGTTGAAAAGATGTAACGACGCCTGCCAACTGCTCCCACTCCTCATGCATACTTACTTCATCAATGCACGCGACCCGGCCACCATCTGGCCATCCAAAACCAGCTCACAACTGGTCAGTAGATGTAATGTAGGTCGAACCCCTGTGCTTATACTTAAAACTGCGAGGGGTTAGCCGCTCTGGAACTTCCAAGGTACCTAGGAACTCAGCAGTGTCCTCTACATCAGCTACCCCGCTTAATTCAAAGAAATGAGGCCACCCGCTGCGGCGAAGCAGAGCTTAAGCTTCCTCATAGATCCCCAAACTCTCCATGAAAGGACGACACGGCCATATAGGTTCGAGATGAGGCACCTGAAAAATGTGTCCGGAGTGCTTGCGACGGCTCACCTCTCTCAGTCTGGCTACGAGTTCTCCTTGCTTCACTCATTATCCGAGATCAAAAATTTGAAGTTCAGTGCCAACTGCGGAGCCTTAACCAATTTATGCCGGGGACCCTTAGGAATATTCCAATAATGCTTCAACGTCCGCGGGATTTATACCAGTACCGTCCGCGGCTTACGTCATGCTGACGTCATCCAGTCTGCATTCGCTTCTTCCCTTCGTCTTCGTGCTCCGAATCTGTCTAGAATTGCTCGATAAGCGTGTAAAATCTCCATTGCACTCCGAATACGCCTGAAATGCAAAATACTACAACAAGGTAATATTTCGCAAATAAAACATAAAAGGATGACGGAAATAAGACAATGATGGATCGTATAAATACGCTCCATCAGTCGTCATGTTCCCCACCGGGTGCATTTGAGTATGCCTAGTGACTATTTCCACGTCTATTAACAGTTATTTCCATGTCATGAGCGCGCATTGCCAGTTCCTGAAAGCTTTTTGGTTCGATCCCTTTGAGGATGTAAAGGAGTTCCCAGCTCATCCCATCAATGCACATCTCAACAGCCAAAGCTTCGCTGATGCGATCTTTGCATTCAAGGCTTAGTGCACGCCAGTTGTTGATGTATTATATAACAGGCTCGTCTTCCAATTGCTTTGTGTTGGTTAGTTCGCTCATGCTAACGATTCGTCTTGCGATGTAGAATCGGTTGAAGAACTCATCTTGCATTTGGTCCCAGCTATCAATGGATTCGGCGCCCAAGTGATGGAGTGTATTTATACAATCCATCATTGTCTTATTTCCGTTTTTCTTATATGTTTTATTTGTGAAATATTACCGTGTTGTAGTGTTTTGCATTTCAGGCGTATTTGGAGTCAATGGAGATTTTACACGCTTATCGAGCAATTCTAGACGGATTCGGAGCACGAAGACGAAGGGAAGAAGCGAATGCAGACTAGATGATGTCAGCATGACGTACCTGCGGACGCTACTGGATTTCTTTCCGCGGACAGTACTCAATTTACAGATATTTTAAAGGGTCCACAGATATAATTAAAAGAGGGTTCGTGGTTGGTTTGGCCCGGCCCAATTCAGAATTTCAGCATCCTTTTGATTAGGGTTTTACACCTAATGGAGGAGGATCTTTAGACGGCGAAATTCCAGAGCTTAGAGCAGAGGATTGAAAAAAAGATTCAGCTTTAGTCTTCAAAAACGATAACTCTTCGAAGTCAATTTCAGTCTTTTGTTTTGTTACAATGTTTTCTATGAGTAGCTAAATTTCCCTACAGTTTGGAGAATTGAGTTGTAACATTGTATGAGATCTTTGAATAGCAAGTTTTACTCTATTGAATTCTGTTTTTTGTTATAATTGCATGTATTGTTATTTGCTTAACTCAGCCTAGCGTTGAACTTAGGTTTATAGCAATTGTGGTAGTTTGATTAGGTTATTATCACATCTTCTTGAGACTCTAGCGGGTAATAGAAGATAGAATTAGAATTAGGTAACTACCCTAGCGGGACTATCTGATTAGAACAACTATAATTCATTAGGTTGAAACGTGTCTGGTCTGTGATTACTAGTTGCAACTAGATTCCCTGAACTGTGATTTCTCATTTACTAGTCAAACCTTTAGTTTTTAGTTTACAAACAATCATCCAACCAACCCCCTGATAGGAGTAGATTAGCTAGTAGATTAATTCTTAGACTAGATTACTTTTCCTTGGGTTCGACCCTGCTTATTGCTATACTAGTTTTGAGTAGGAGTATAAATTTAGATTTGCAGTGCACAACGACGCCTGTCACCAAGTCTATATACCAATCGAACACGGTATCCTTCAAAGAGCGTACGAATTGCTTCACCAGCTGAACACCTTCGATTCCTGCGTTACCGCATGTTTCCACAAAGTGAGCGATGTGTTCCTTTTTCCAAGCGCACGTCTCTTCTTTTTTTGATAAATCCTTAGACGTGCGCCTAGGAAATTCCAGGGACGTAAGCTTGGATTCCAACGACTACTTTTAGGGTTTTTGTGCACTGTTTGAATTATTTCCTGAAAATCAAATAATACCAAAAGTGACGCATTTGATACAGAAAATGAACATAAAATAGTGGGTTTAGATGGTTTTTTAACTCATACAATTGTGCGTTATCAAACCACCCCACACTTAGTTCTTGTTCGTCCCCGAACAATAAAGTTAAACTAGCGCACAATTATCATTTCAATCTTCATCTTACTCAGTTCTAGTGCTTACCAAGGTCATGTCTTAACACACACTTGAAACTGCCAAAATAATTCGATCAGCTAACAACCAAATGATACATGTTACCTTAGAGTCGTGATGAGTGTTAATAGATGTCTCGGAGATAGGTTATAATTCCCATTGCTTAGTCTTCCAGCTTCATGTCGTTATGCGTTTGATATCGTGAGTGCTTCTTCTGATGCGTGAGAAATCTAGGTTATGAACAAGTCGGCTTTTCCTTAGGCAATTTGGACTTAGGGGGATTTGAATTCTCTTGTATTGTATTATCGAAGACTTTACGAAACTCGAGACATACTTGATGTACATGACTTTGAATATTTTCGTTCCTTACATACTTTCATCATTCCGCCCCTTTTCTTTTACATGAACAGCTCCAGTCACAGCCTCCGTATAGCAGCTATGGAACTCGTCCAGCTCTTTCTTATCGTCGAGTGTTCGAGTAAGTCAGGTTGAGTTGTAGCTCATCCCTTCCTACCTACTAACTCTAAAGATAGGACGGTCTGTTTTCCCGTCCCACTGAACTTACCTTCAGTGGAGCATTAGCTTCCTCACCATATCCTAGAGCTTCAGCCTCCACACTCACGACAATCTCACGCATTTCTAGTCAAACTGTCAACCAATCTCCAGGTTTCAAACCATTTCAATCAGCTCCACATCCTGTTTTATCTCAACTCTTGGCATACGTATCATTTAATCACAAGCATCACGAATTTTTTTAACATAAATTAAGCATGCATTTCAGACATAACATGGCTTACACTAATCATCCATCTCAGTTTGAACTGACACGATTAACACTAATGAAACATGTGGATACAGACGCACCCCCACCCCACACTTTTGAATTAAGCCGAGTCCTCGCGGATCGACTACAATCAAAAGGCAAAGAGAGGATTCAAACAACTCAACAGAAATTAAAACTAATTCATGTGTAATGTGATAAATGAAGACAAAAGAACTTCCCTAACGAGGTCCCATGTACTCCGGTGGAATGGCATCTCCTGGCTTCCATCCAGCTGGTGCAGGCAAGCGGGTGATGTTCAGTGCTCCAAACATGTAGCACCTCATGTTGTGGAAGATGTCATCGATCACTTGCTGAGACATCCCACCTTCCTCGGTTTGATCCACCCTTGGTTGTGCTACCTGAACCATACTGCTGCTTCCAGAAGCTCCATCATCTCGGTTTTTCCTTGGTCTCCCTTTCTTGGTTGGGCTTCTTGGTGGTACTAGACTTTTATCTGCAAAATATGTCCAGATTATATCTCCATTTTGTCTGTACCTGATCAGTTTTCCAGCCTCAAACTCCTAATGTGCAGCCAATCGCCAGTCCTTAGTCATACGACCCTCAGATGTGTACTCAGGGTGTAGCCTCCTCAAGACCAACGTAATCATTCCTCCGTACACTACCACTCTGTCAGTGCACAGGTGTTTCACATGTTCTGTAAAATATCCTGCCCAAACCACCTTCTTCCCTTCTTGCAACAAACTCAGCATCCCAAGCTCTAACCGCTTTACCTTGTCCTTACCGTTATCTCTAGCGAACAAGGTTCTGGCTAGCATGAACTTCAAGTAAAACAGAGCCGGATCCTTAATTTCCGAGGCTTTGCTAACACTGGGACGGAATGATTTGGTTGTCCCAGTTAAAGCATTCCATAAGCCGGTTTCCATTTCCAACCCACCATCTCTGTAAAATCCGTTGGAGCACCACTTCATTGCTTTCCTCAAATCCTTGTAAGTGGTCGTGCACTGTGAGTTGCGAAACGCATATGTGATATATGGTTCCTCTGCATCATGAAAATCCTCAAGTGATGCTATGAAGTAACTAGAATCTTCCACGTCATCCTCGCATACTAATGACAAGAATTCTTGCCATCCACTCTTCCTCATCATTCCCTTCACTCTATCCTTTAGTCCGCAATCATCGAGGAAGGTTTGACACGGCCACATTGGCTGCACATGTTCCAGCTCTAAAAATGTGTCTGCAATTCTAGGAGCACCTTTCTTGGATTGGAGGTTCAACGATCTGGGTGGAGCCATTTTTTTCCTTTTCTGATTATCTCAAGCGCACCCTTCTTCACTATACCAAGCGGACCCTTCTGATATTTCTGAAAAATGCTTAAGCGTGCGCTTGGTTAAGTCTTCAAGCGTACGCTTGGAATGCCCAGATCTGAATCCGACCGGCTGAATCGGACTTCTCCCGAAATCTAACCACAACTCACTCCTCAATTCCACAAACAATAATCCGCACACAACAATCCTCAAATCCAGTTATCTGAATCCAAGACAACCTTAGTGAAATTTGAGTTGAAAACAATCGATTTACCTCAAACCTAGACGGATCGGAGCGGAATCATATAGAAAACTATCAGAGATAGCTTTTCAGATACAAAGAATACCAAAAGAATCAAAAGGGTGTTCTTGCGAAGATATTAAGAAAATCATCAAAGATGAAATTTCTAAAATATCAAACAAATCTTCTAATGAAGAAAAAACTGATATGGAATGGTTACCACCACCATTACCACATATCGGAAAACACTATGGAAAAGATAATCCTGATCAAAAAGGGAAAAGACCCCAAATAGAGTTTTAAATTCTATGGGATTCTTTAGCTATCTTTCAACCGTAGTAAAAGACGCAAGCGAATCTTGGCAAATTATATGCGAAACTTGGCAAGAAATTTCCTTGCAAGAAAATAATATCTCTCAAGAGATAAACGAAGTCATTATGACAAATACAGAAATAATTGAGTCTACTCCGATAGAAGAAACAATTATTCCTGAGAGACAAGCTTTAATGGAGAAATTCAATAAAAGCATTGATCTCAACCAAACCATACAACTTCTTGGTCTAGAGGACAAAGAACTAGTTATGGTATATAATAATTTCCAAACTACTGAATACTCAGAAGAGGAACATTCAGAAGAGGAAATTCAACCAAGGATAAACATGGATAATTTTAATCCAGAAGAAGCTGAAGCCGAGTCATCGGAAGCAGCAGAACGAAAAAAACGTCCTAGAAACGATTATGAGAATACTCATATGGATTTCAAGGAACCATCCATTCCAAGTGGAAAGGATGTGCCAAATGAATTCCGTCTAAAAGAAGGACTTCATATGCCAAAAGATATTTCAATATTAAATATTGATTGTCTTAAAAATAAAGAGCAAAGGATAACCGATTGGTCTAATTATATAGACATCGTTATTCAAACGAATCCAATTCTAAGCAACAATATTACGAATGCTCGTAATTACATTGCACACAAACTATCAGGGAATGTTAAGCTCTGGTTTTCCAACCTTAATGAGGAATCTCATAAAGGAATCCAAGAAAGTAGCTCCAATGGAAGCTCTTATCTAAATAATTTAACTAACGCTATTGTTTATCAATTTTGTGGACATGATATGTACTACAATAGAGATAAAGTGGCAATACGCGAAGTTAAACAAGCAAAGTGGCATTTAGACAACATGGTCATTTGTGACATGTGCTATTTTCCAAACTTTGTATGCGAATATGAAAAATACTATTATAAGCTCAACGAGGAAGATCGAAAAGCTTATTTAGAAGTATTTATCAACAAGTTACCATTATCTGTACATAAGCATGTACAAGATGTCTGGGAAACAAAAGATCCTGCTATACCCTCTTCTTTAGGAGGAGTTATAAGGATTATAGACGAATTTATTGAAAGAATTTGTACCGAAAGGTATCAAATGAAAACAATAAAATACGCCAATAAAATTTGTTGTGATCCAACAAAATTCGAAATACCAGGAAGATATGGATGTACTACAAAAAGTAAACCATATAAAACTTCCAAATCTAAGTATCAGAAAAGATACAAACATAAATTCAAAAAGAAGAGCTACAATTCTTATAAAAAGAATTATAAATCTTCAAAGAAAAGATATTTCTTCAGAAAGAAGAAACCTTTTCAAAAGAAAAAGGACTATTGTCCAACAAAAAAAGGTGCAAGCTGCAGATGCTGGCTTTGCAACGAAATAGGGCATTATGCTAATGCATGTCCAAATCGCCAAAAAATAGACAAACAAAGAATAAAAATTCTTGAATTTGCCTATTCATACGAATATGAGCCAATAGAGTCTGACATCTCAGAAGATGAATCAGTCTATGAACTCGAATACGATTCAGATCATGACCCAGGAGATTCTACTGAGTCAGATTACGAATCCTAACAGCACTTACATAAGTGTTGAACTAAAATTCGAAGGATACAAAAAGTATCATATAGCAGCCTACATAGATACTGGTGCAAGTATATGTGTTGCTAACCCCCATATAATTCCACCGGAATTTTGGGAAAAGTCTGACCGACTTGTCAAAGTAAAAATAGCTAACAACACTGTTGTTACTATTAACAAAGTTGCACGAGATGTAACAATAAAAATTAGTGGTATAAAATTCTTTATACCTACTATATACCAACAAGATACTGGTATAGATTTAATCTTAGGAAATAATTTCCTACGATTATATTATCCATTTATACAAGATCTTGAAAAAATCAGTTTGACCACTGATAAACAAAAAATTTGGACACAGATAATCCCAGGATTTGCCTGTGCACAACCAAATTTTACAGAACAGTTTAGACTGCGAAAACGTGGTGAGGATTTACAAAAATTCTCCTACAAACCAATAGAACAAATTTCTCAACAAGAAATTGTTCAAGAAATACAATATGAAGAAAATATCTTCATAAACCAAATTGATTCACTCGAAAGAATCAAAAGAAAACTTAAGAAATTAAGTAGCGACAATCCTCTTGATCCCCTTATCAATAAAGGAAAAGGACAAGCAGAGATTAAATTACGAGATCCCACAAAAAGGATTCTTGTAAAACCAATGATCTACACTCCTGTAGATAGACAAATATTTCAGGAACAGATTGCTGAACTACTCAAGTTTCAGTTAATACGTTCTAGCAAAAGTCCACATTCTTCACCTGCATTCTTAGTAGAGAATGAAGCAGAAAGAAGAAGAGGAAAAAGCGTATGGTTATAAACTATAAAGCTTTAAACAAAGAAACCATTGATGATGGATATTATCTACCATCAAAGGAATCATTAATCTCTATGATTAGAGATAAAAATTACTTTACAGGACTTGATTGTAAATCAGGATTCTGGCAAGTAAGATTAAATGAAAATTCCAAATGCCTAACAGCATTCTCTTGTCCACAAGGACATTATGAGTGGAACATTGTTCCATTTGGATTAAAACAAGCTCCAGGTATCTTTCAAAGATATATGGACGAATCATTCAAAGACTATAAAGACTTTTGTCTTGTATACGTCGATGATATTCTAATCTTTAGTGATTCTCTAGAAGAACACTATAGACACGTCAATACTATTCTTGATCAATGTCAAGATATAGGAATTGTATTATCTGAAAAGAAAGCTAAGCTTTGCTTATCAGAAATAAATTTCCTAGGCTTAGAAATAAGTAAAGGAAATATCAAAATGCAAAATCATATCTTAGAACATATTCACAAATTTCCAAATAAAATGGAAAACAAGAATATGCTACAAAGATTCTTAGGATGTCTAACCTATGCTGAAGGTTACATTCAGAAACTAGCGGCCATAAGGAAACCCTTACAGGCTAAGCTTAAAAAAGATGCCATATGGCATTGGACAGAAAACGACACAGTATGTCGGCAAAATAAAGAAGCATTTAAATGCTTTACCTACTCTTTATCATCCGTCTGAAAAAGACAGAATGGTAATAGAAACTGATGCCTCAAACCATTATTGGGGTGGCATTCTAAAAGCTATCCAACCAGATGGCAATGAAAGATTGTGTAGATACACTTCTGGATCCTTCCAAGGAGCAGAATTGAACTACCATTCTAACGAAAAAGAATACTTAGCAATAAAGAAAACGATAAAGAAATTTAGCGTTTATATTATTGACAAAGAATTTTAATACGAACAGATAGTAAGAATTTCAATTACTTTCTGAGAACAAACATCGAAGGTGATTATAAACAGGCAGATTATTGCGCTGGCAACAGTGGTTTAACCACTATAAATTCCAGGTCGAGCACATCGCTGGAATCAACAACTCTCTAGCAGATTCCCTCACGAGAGAACTAAACTCACTACCTGAAACATTTTCTTGAGCCATGGAAAGTCTTAACAAGACCCTCCTCGAAAAGAAAATCCAGTTAGCTAAACTTCAAGCTCAAATTCTTGAAGACGAAATCTCGTTGTTACAATTTGATGAGCGAAAATCAGTTCCGACCAAGAAGGCTGAAACGTCTATTGTTCTGAAACCTGATATCACTGACAAACGTCCTGAGAAGAGACCCATCTTCCCGGTGAATCAATACAAGGAAGCACTGCTATCCTCAAAGAAAGACTCGAAAATGGTGAAATTGGGTAAACCAATCAAGTACCAACCACTCTTAAGGATTAACCCTTATGAGATTACTGAAGATCTGTTTCTCGAAAAGGTTAACAAGATCTCTCAACAGCAAGAAGAGCTGATTCAAGAAAGGATGATTCCTGTCATTCAATCAACCACTTACAACTACAAAGTTCAAGTATTTGAAGGAGCCAACCCAGAATTGGTTCAGATTTACTTCAACATGGGATTAGTCTCAGCAATATATCCCAGCAAAGACCTCAAAGAAATACGCTGTCTTCCTAAAGAGATAACAGCAGCCATCAGCACATTCTTAACCATTACCAAAAATAATGGATCTAAGATATTCCTTGAAGTTGTTTCAACACATCCGTTTTGGATCGATGGAGAAATTATGCTCCCCTACCAGATCATCAAACTTGGAATACTCAAGTATGAAGTTCACCCTATCGGAGATAAAGGAAATCAAGTGCAAATCACCAAAGACGATCTTAAAATCATGCAGACTTATCAAGTGGAAGCTTTCCTTGATCATATGAAGATATTTCATCTTACCAACAAGATTAAGATTAATCTTCACAATGACTGCATAATTCTCTACTCTACTTACAAGAAAAGTCTCTTGGCCAAAGAGTACGAGATAAGCCAACAAATGCTAAAGACAGTCCAGAACATACGTGACACGTTTGTGGACAAAGAAATAATTGAAGCAGCATTCGGGACAGCTGTGAACGAAGACAATAAAGATAAGGCAACTACATCTTCAACCACTACCTAAAGGAATAAAGATGTAGGCCCAGAAGACCAATAAGTCTTTAAAGAGATAAGGTCTGTAGGACCCCTAGGTCCAATAATGTATTTCAATTTATTGTACTTTACTTTGTTTGCAAGTCTTGAGTCGCCTATATAAACAAGGCATAAGAGTCTGTAGAAGGACACAGTTGAAAAACAATCCTCTTACTTCTCTCTAAATAAAAGCTTTCATGTTTTCATACATCTTCTGTTCTTCCCAGATCTGCTAAGTCTTAAACCTTCAAGGTTTTTGACATCTAAGTAAAGAGAAATCTTTACATCCAACAATAGCTAGTCTATTGACAAGAATTCCTGAAGCTCATCAGGATAGTACTTGGTAAAGGCAGGAGGCCGTTTAGCCCAGTAGTACTATCAGAGTTGGAAGTTTGTCAATCGGAAGCGAGTTGGACCCTTATGATTTGTTGTCAAAAAATCGTTTTACGAAGTTCTGTAATAGAACAGCCAAGTTTCGAAAGAAACAGCAAAGTATCTCTAAGATACAACGCCAAGTTCTGCAAAGAACAAAGATCAGATCTAATCTGATTAAAAGAAAAGAGACAATCTTTTCAAAACTAATCTGAGAAATCAGAATTACGAATGGAATCTAACATTCCAATAGAGTTATTAAGATTACTCTTCGATGACGAAGAAAGAATCTTAGTACTAAGAATTATTAGACCTCTTAATCAAGATGTCCAAGAATTCATTATACAAAAGCTTATTCTAGCACAAGCTGAATTTGCAAAAGAATTTGTTCAACAAGCTCTTTTAGATCTTGAACAATTCAAAAACCAAAATAATTCAGAAGAATTATACTGGTATACCACTGAGTCTAACTCAGAATATGATATAGATTCTGAATATTGGCAATGGCCAGAATTCTAAATCAAAAATCATGAATAAAGCTTATGACGAGCTAGCCAAGTTAGTCTCTGAAACTAACAATCAAGCCCTCCTAGAAGGCAGATATGATGGACTTATAGATTTTCGTACTGAATCTCGAATAAGATCCATTAAACAAAACATGAGACAAAAGCAACTTGAATCATGTATAAAAGAAATCTCTGTTCTAAAAGAGATGTACAAGTCCGATTTAGCACTTGCTAAAAAATGGGCAACCAAAGATAACTGTTACGGAGATCAAAAGATCTTATTAACAGAAAAAGTTTCTTTCTTAGAAGAAACATCTAAAGAATTAATAATTCTAAACAAAAGAGAAACTGGTCAAATGCCAGAAACCTCTAGAAGAGAATGGGTTTCTAACCCATCAACTTCTTAACAACGCTTCCCCTGATATCACTGACAAACGTCCTGAGAAGAGACCCATCTTCCCAGTGAATCAATACAAGGAAGCGTTGCTATCCTCAAAGAAAGACTCGAAAATGGTGAAATTGGGTAAACCAATCAAGTACCAACCACTCTTAAGGATTAACCCTTATGAGATTACTGAAGATCTGTTTCTCGAAAAGGTTAACAAGATCTCTCAACAGCAAGAAGAGCTGATTCAAGAAAGGATGATTCCTGTCATTCAGTCATCCACTTACAATTACAAAATTCAAGTATTTGAAGGAGCCAACCCAGAATTGGTTCAGATTTACTTCAACATGGGATTAGTCTCAGCAATATATCCCAGCAAAGACCTCAAAGAAATACGCTGTCTTCCTAAAGAGATAACAGCAGCTATCAGCACATTCTTGACCATTACCAAAAATAATGGATCTAAGATATTCCTTGAAGTTGTTTCAACACATCCGTTTTGGATCGATGGAGAAATTATGCTCCCCTACCAGATCATCAAACTTGGAATACTCAAGTATGAAGTTCACCCTATCGGAGATAAAGGAAATCAAGTGCATAACTGTAACCTTTCAGGCCATCTTAAAGATGCTCCTAATGGTTGTGTTCTGTAAGATAGATCAAATACCCAATTTCCTTTTTGAGGGGAAATTTCGGCAAATTTCTTATCTTCGATAGAACCTATTTCGCTAAATATATCGTCTAACTCGATATATTCTTTATGTTTATAGTCAACCGAATGATGACTATTAGATAATGCGTAACACAGTAGATATGTTACTGAGAAGATTTTATCTCCTTTTTGCATTAAATTTTTCCTTTCGAATTCATGAACAAGAGTAAGTACTCTGTCAAGCTTTCGAGTTTGTAAGCTTACAGCAAATTTTGGATATACTGTAAACATGAATTTACCATAGGCTAAATTGCCTCTGGCTGCTCCAATAATGGCATCTTTTCTATCAGATATTCTGTCATCTAATAGAACCATTTTAACTGGAGTGTCAATTCCTTCTTGAAAATAACTTTTCATGAGGATTTTTACTGCACCAATGTGTAGTGTAGTTATCTTTTTTCGAATCTCAGGTTTGATTCTCAAAAGATTTTTCTGTAATTCTGCTTTGTTGATCAAAGGCAGATATACAGTTCCTGAAGTCTCAGTTATATCAACTGGGAATTCTTGATTACTTACATAGTAAAAGATTTCATTCTTTCTTTTTAATTGAGAGAATGCTTTTGCTAAGAAGTGTGGTCTATTAAAGACATAATCTTTAGATAGACTTAATTGTTGCTCATGAACCTTATCTAATAGGTCATGTTGAATCAATAAAGATCCGTTAAACCCTTGTGAGGATTCTTCGAATTCTATTGTTTCGTTTTCCATCATTCTGGAAATTTGATTCCTAGATTAACTTGAGAAAGTTCATCATCCGGAATTGTAATAGCATCAACCAATTCTTGGTCAACACCTGTTTGTACTGCTATGATCTTTAAGATCTTATGAGCAATATTTTGTCTTTCTATCAAAGGGCTTAGCTTTGGCAAATTATCAGATATATTGATAATTGCTTTTTCTAATTCTTTGATATCGATTAATTTCACTCCATCTTCAATTCTTTGAAGTTGGTCTGAATAATCTTTTTGCTTGATTTTACTAATACTTTCTTCAATATTATGAAGTTGATTAGTATAATCTTTTATCTGAACCTTTTCAAGGTCAGTTCTTATCTTCCCTATTCCTTCAGTAATGACTGTGAGGTCAACTTCTGGGGGAGATAGTTGTTTAAAGGCATTAATTGCTTCTTGAATTTCGGCAATTAATTCTTTATTATTTTGTACTTCTGGTCTTATCAGAAGTTTATCAAGCTTATTCTTTACTATTGTAAAGTTTTCGCTGATATTTTTTGTTTTGAGAAAATGATCAATTCTCTTTGTTTGACGAAGGATTTCTCCTATGTCTTTATGAATGTTATTATCTTCCTCTCCAGGAATATAAATAACTTGTTTGAGAATTAAAGATGATAAACAATTGAGATTGTTTAACATTTTTATCTCTGAGGATGGATTATCCATACAGTTTCCGAAAGATGTTACGACTGTGCGTCCATCTGTTGGTAACCATTGGCATGGAAAATTTCCACCTTTTCCAATTGTAGGAATTCCTGTATAGAATTCATTTTTATTGCCTGATCCTGCGGATGTAGGCTTGGTTTCTGGAAGAATAACTTCCTTCTTTCTTGATGACTCAAGATTCATTCTATGCACTTTTGATTATAATAATCAAATAGTTTATTACACAGAAAATGATGATGTATAACAATATTTTCATAAAGTTATAAACATCTAGTTCTAGATCTTCTCTTTCGAGCTTATCTAGTTGTTTAGATATCTTGTCTAATTTAGACAAAATCATCTTTTGTTGTTCAATAGAGTATTGAACTAATTGATATAGAGAACCGTTATCGGGCTCTGATACCATTTTTCAAAGCGCCACAGGGGAAGCGTTGTTAAGAAGTTGATGGGTTAGAAACCCATTCTCTTCTAGAGGTTTCTGGCATTTGACCAGTTTCTCTTTTGTTTAGAATTATTAATTCTTTAGATGTTTCTTCTAAGAAAGAAACTTTTTCTGTTAATAAGATCTTTTGATCTCCGTAACAGTTATCTTTGGTTGCCCATTTTTTAGCAAGTGCTAAATCGGACTTGTACATCTCTTTTAGAACAGAGATTTCTTTTATACATGATTCAAGTTGCTTTTGTCTCATGTTTTGTTTAATGGATCTTATTCGAGATTCAGTACGAAAATCTATAAGTCCATCATATCTGCCTTCTAGGAGGGCTTGATTGTTAGTTTCAGAGACTAACTTGGCTAGCTCGTCATAAGCTTTATTCATGATTTTTGATTTAGAATTCTGGCCATTGCCAATATTCAGAATCTATATCATATTCTGAGTTAGACTCAGTGGTATACCAGTATAATTCTTCTGAATTATTTTGGTTTTTGAATTGTTCAAGATCTAAAAGAGCTTGTTGAACAAATTCTTTTGCAAATTCAGCTTGTGCTAGAATAAGCTTTTGTATAATGAATTCTTGGACATCTTGATTAAGAGGTCTAATAATTCTTAGTACTAAGATTCTTTCTTCGTCATCGAAGAGTAATCTTAATAACTCTATTGGAATGTTAGATTCCATTCGTAATTCTGATTTCTCAGATTAGTTTTGAAAAGATTGTCTCTTTTCTTTTAATCAGATTAGATCTGATCTTTGTTCTTTGCAGAACTTGGCGTTGTATCTTAGAGATACTTTGCTGTTTCTTTCGAAACTTGGCTGTTCTATTACAGAACTTCGTAAAACGATTTTTTGACAACAAATCATAAGGGTCCAACTCGCTTCCGATTGACAAACTTCCAACTCTGATAGTACTACTGGGCTAAACGGCCTCCTGCCTTTACCAAGTACTATCCTGATGAGCTTCAGGAATTCTTGTCAATAGACTAGCTATTGTTGGATGTAAAGATTTCTCTTTACTTAGATGTCAAAAACCTTGAAGGTTTAAGACTTAGCAGATCTGGGAAGAACAGAAGATGTATGAAAACATGAAAGCTTTTATTTAGAGAGAAGTAAGAGGATTGTTTTTCAACTGTGTCCTTCTACAGACTCTTATGCCTTGTTTATATAGGCGACTCAAGACTTGCAAACAAAGTAAAGTACAATAATTGAAATACATTATTGGACCTAGGGGTCCTACAGACCTTATCTCTTTAAAGACTTATTGGTCTTCTGGGCCTACATCTTTATTCCCTTAGGTAGTAGTTGAAGATGTAGTTGCCTTATCTTTATTATCTTCGTTCACAGCTGTCCCGAATGCTGCTTCAATTATTTCTTTGTCCACAAACGTGTCACGTATGTTCTGGACTGTCTTTAGCATTTGTTGGCTTATCTCGTACTCTTTGGCCAAGAGACTTTTCTTGTAAGTAGAGTAGAGAATTATGCAGTCATTGTGAAGATTAATCTTAATCTTGTTGGTAAGATGAAATATCTTCATATGATCAAGGAAAGCTTCCACTTGATAAGTCTGCATGATTTTAAGATCGTCTTTGGTGATTTGCACTTGATTTCCTTTATCTCCGATAGGGTGAACTTCATACTTGAGTATTCCAAGTTTGATGATCTGGTAGGGGAGCATAATTTCTCCATCGATCCAAAACGGATGTGTTGAAACAACTTCAAGGAATATCTTAGATCCATTATTTTTGGTAATGGTCAAGAATGTGCTGATAGCTGCTGTTATCTCTTTAGGAAGACAGCGTATTTCTTTGAGGTCTTTGCTGGGATATATTGCTGAGACTAATCCCATGTTGAAGTAAATCTGAACCAATTCTGGGTTGGCTCCTTCAAATACTTGAATTTTGTAATTGTAAGTGGATGACTGAATGACAGGAATCATCCTTTCTTGAATCAGCTCTTCTTGCTGTTGAGAGATCTTGTTAACCTTTTCGAGAAACAGATCTTCAGTAATCTCATAAGGGTTAATCCTTAAGAGTGGTTGGTACTTGATTGGTTTACCCAATTTCACCATTTTCGAGTCTTTCTTTGAGGATAGCAACGCTTCCTTGTATTGATTCACTGGGAAGATGGGTCTCTTCTCAGGACGTTTGTCAGTGATATCAGGTTTCAGAACAATAGACGTTTCAGCCTTCTTGGTCGGAACTGATTTTCGCTCATCAAATTGTAACAACGAGATTTCGTCTTCAAGAATTTGAGCTTGAAGTTTAGCTAACTGGATTTTCTTTTCGAGGAGGGTCTTGTTAAGACTTTCCATGGCTCAAGAAAATGTTTCAGGTAGTGAGTTTAGTTCTCTCGTGAGGGAATCTGCTAGAGAGTTGTTGATTCCAGCGATGTGCTCGACCTGGAATTTATAGTGGTTAAACCACTGTTGCCAGCGCAATAATCTGCCCTGTTTATAATCACCTTCGATGTTTGTTCTCAGAAAGTAATTGAAATTCTTACTATCTGTTCGTATTAAGAATTCTTTGTCAATAATATAAACGCTAAATTTCTTTATCGTTTTCTTTATTGCTAAGTATTCTTTTTCGTTAGAATGGTAGTTCAATTCTGCTCCTTGGAAGGATCCAGAAGTGTATCTACACAATCTTTCATTGCCATCTGGTTGGATAGCTTTTAGAATGCCACCCCAATAATGGTTTGAGGCATCAGTTTCTATTACCATTCTGTCTTTTTCAGACGGATGATAAAGAGTAGGTAAAGCATTTAAATGCTTCTTTATTTTGCCGACATACTGGGTGTCGTTTTCTGTCCAATGCCATATGGCATCTTTTTTAAGCTTAGCCTGTAAGGGTTTCCTTATGGCCGCTAGTTTCTGAATGTAACCTTCAGCATAGGTTAGACATCCTAAGAATCTTTGTAGCATATTCTTGTTTTCCATTTTATTTGGAAATTTGTGAATATGTTCTAAGATATGATTTTGCATTTTGATATTTCCTTTACTTATTTCTAAGCCTAGGAAATTTATTTCTGATAAACAAAGCTTAGCTTTCTTTTCAGATAATACAATTCCTATATCTTGACATTGATCAAGAATAGTATTGACGTGTCTATAGTGTTCTTCTAGAGAATCACTAAAGATTAGAATATCATCGACGTATACAAGACAAAAGTCTTTATAGTCTTTGAATGATTCGTCCATATATCTTTGAAAGATACCTGGAGCTTGTTTTAATCCAAATGGAACAATGTTCCACTCATAATGTCCTTGTGGACAAGAGAATGCTGTTAGGCATTTGGAATTTTCATTTAATCTTACTTGCCAGAATCCTGATTTGCAATCAAGTCCTGTAAAGTAATTTTTATCTCTAATCATAGAGATTAATGATTCCTTTGATGGTAGATAATATCCATCATCAATGGTTTCTTTGTTTAAAGCTTTATAGTTTATAACCATACGCTTTTTTCCTCTTCTTCTTTCTGCTTCATTCTCTACTAAGAATGCAGGTGAAGAATGTGGACTTTTGCTAGAACGTATTAACTGAAACTTGAGTAGTTCAGCAATCTGTTCCTGAAATATTTGTCTATCTACAGGAGTGTAGATCATTGGTTTTACAAGAATCCTTTTTGTGGGATCTCGTAATTTAATCTCTGCTTGTCCTTTTCCTTTATTGATAAGGGGATCAAGAGGATTGTCGCTACTTAATTTCTTAAGTTTTCTTTTGATTCTTTCGAGTGAATCAATTTGGTTTATGAAGATATTTTCTTCATATTGTATTTCTTGAACAATTTCTTGTTGAGAAATTTGTTCTATTGGTTTGTAGGAGAATTTTTGTAAATCCTCACCACGTTTTCGCAGTCTAAACTGTTCTGTAAAATTTGGTTGTGCACAGGCAAATCCTGGGATTATCTGTGTCAAATTTTTTGTTTATCAGTGGTCAAACTGATTTTTTCAAGATCTTGTATAAATGGATAATATAATCGTAGGAAATTATTTCCTAAGATTAAATCTATACCAGTATCTTGTTGGTATATAGTAGGTATAAAGAATTTTATACCACTAATTTTTATTGTTACATCTCGTGCAACTTTGTTAATAGTAACAACAGTGTTGTTAGCTATTTTTACTTTGACAAGTCGGTCAGACTTTTCCCAAAATTCCGGTGGAATTATATGGGGGTTAGCAACACATATACTTGCACCAGTATCTATGTAGGCTGCTATATGATACTTTTTGTATCCTTCGAATTTTAGTTCAACACTTATGTAAGTGCTGTTAGGATTCGTAATCTGACTCAGTAGAATCTCCTGGGTCATGATCTGAATCGTATTCGAGTTCATAGACTGATTCATCTTCTGAGATGTCAGACTCTATTGGCTCATATTCGTATGAATAGGCAAATTCAAGAATTTTTATTCTTTGTTTGTCTATTTTTTGGCGATTTGGACATGCATTAGCATAATGCCCTATTTCGTTGCAAAGCCAGCATCTGCAGCTTGCACCTTTTTTTGTTGGACAATAGTCCTTTTTCTTTTGAAAAGGTTTCTTCTTTCTGAAGAAATATCTTTTCTTTGAAGATTTATAATTCTTTTTATAAGAATTGTAGCTCTTCTTTTTGAATTTATGTTTGTATCTTTTCTGATACTTAGATTTGGAAGTTTTATATGGTTTACTTTTTGTAGTACATCCATATCTTCCTGGTATTTCGAATTTTGTTGGATCACAACAAATTTTATTGGCGTATTTTATTGTTTTCATTTGATACCTTTCGGTACAAATTCTTTCAATAAATTCGTCTATAATCCTTATAACTCCTCCTAAAGAAGAGGGTATAGCAGGATCTTTTGTTTCCCAGACATCTTGTACATGCTTATGTACAGATAATGGTAACTTGTTGATAAATACTTCTAAATAAGCTTTTCGATCTTCCTCGTTGAGCTTATAATAGTATTTTTCATATTCGCATACAAAGTTTGGAAAATAGCACATGTCACAAATGACCATGTTGTCTAAATGCCACTTTGCTTGTTTAACTTCGCGTATTGCCACTTTATCTCTATTGTAGTACATATCATGTCCACAAAATTGATAAACAATAGCGTTAGTTAAATTATTTAGATAAGAGCTTCCATTGGAGCTACTTTCTTGGATTCCTTTATGAGATTCCTCATTAAGGTTGGAAAACCAGAGCTTAACATTCCCTGATAGTTTGTGTGCAATGTAATTACGAGCATTCGTAATATTGTTGCTTAGAATTGGATTCGTTTGAATAACGATGTCTATATAATTAGACCAATCGGTTATCCTTTGCTCTTTATTTTTAAGACAATCAATATTTAATATTGAAATATCTTTTGGCATATGAAGTCCTTCTTTTAGACGGAATTCATTTGGCACATCCTTTCCACTTGGAATGGATGGTTCCTTGAAATCCATATGAGTATTCTCATAATCGTTTCTAGGACGTTTTTTTCGTTCTGCTGCTTCCGATGACTCGGCTTCAGCTTCTTCTGGATTAAAATTATCCATGTTTATCCTTGGTTGAATTTCCTCTTCTGAATGTTCCTCTTCTGAGTATTCAGTAGTTTGGAAATTATTATATACCATAACTAGTTCTTTGTCCTCTAGACCAAGAAGTTGTATGGTTTGGTTGAGATCAATGCTTTTATTGAATTTCTCCATTAAAGCTTGTCTCTCAGGAATAATTGTTTCTTCTACCGGAGTAGACTCAATTATTTCTGTATTTGTCATAATGACTTCGTTTATCTCTTGAGAGATTATTTTCTTGCAAGGAAATTTCTTGCCAAGTTTCGCATATAATTTGCCAAGATTCGCTTGCGTCTTTTACTACGGTTGAAAGATAGCTAAAGAATCCCATAGAATTTAAAACTCTATTTGGGGTCTTTTCCCTTTTTGATCAGGATTATCTTTTCCATAGTGTTTTCCGATATGTGGTAATGGTGGTGGTAACCATTCCATATCAGTTTTTTCTTCATTAGAAGATTTGTTTGATATTTTAGAAATTTCATCTTTGATGATTTTCTTAATATCTTCGCAAGAACACCCTTTTGATTATTCTTTGTATCTGAAAAGCTATCTCTTACAGAACACAACCATTAGGAGCATCTTTAAGATGGCCTGAAAGGTTACAGTTATGCACTAAAAATGCAGAAACTGAAGATAGTGGAGATTGCTCTACTAATTCAAGGATACTCGGAAACGAGGCAATCCAGTTACTAAAAAATATTGCTGTGCAAACAGGAATAGATAACAGAGATTTGCCATTATAATGTCAAATTCTCAGCAAATGCCTCCTGTAAGGCAAAATATCAAGGTTCAGCCTGATGCGAACGACAACGCGCAGAACCAATATACATTTATGCAATGGCAAATTGCAGAAACATATAGAAAATGATTTTCGTTCGAGTTATCTTGAGGATTCAGTCTAGTTTGTTGTAAAGGTTGAGCTCCGCCGGATTGCATGAGCTATTTCCGTGCGTGTGTTCGTGTTGTAGTTGAATAAAACGCTGCCGTTTAACACCCGAAGCGTACTCTTCATGATTTTCCAAGCGTACTCTTTTGTAATATCCCAAGCGTACGCCTACGCTTGGGTAAAACCCACTGATCATTTTTCAGCCTTCCAAGCGCAGCCTTCTTCAATTTCCAAGCGTACCCTTCTTGATTTTTCCAATAATCCTTTGACGTACGCTTTAAAAATTGTTGAGACGTGCGCTTGAAATTCATTCTGCAGATTTCAAACAAAAACCTTCCTCTTCCAATTATCACATTGTTAAAACTAAGACTCACACTAAAATTATTAAAAATCAAACAAAGTATATACGACATTGGGTTACCTCCCAACTAGTGCACTTGTTTAAAGTCATTGGCTCGATTTTGTACCTCTTGTTTTTTTGTCATTTCTTGCATCCTGGTCCCTTCCTAGTGTTGCTCCAATATCTATTGCCTCTATTTAATCCATTTCTGTAGAAGGCTTCCTTTCTTGAACCCGGCGGAGGAGATTGACTGCGATCTCTGGATCGGCTGCGGCGCCGACTTGTTGAATTTTCTCCTTGCTCACCAACTTTTGTGCTTGTAACCAAATCACCCCTGCGATTTAAAGTTAATTTTCTATACGGTAAAGTAAGAATTAATTGTCCGTTATCGAAGTCCATGAGTGCTTTAGTATCGTCCAAGAACTCTTCGCCCAGCAGTATACGTCCTGGCCCTCCCATGTCAAGTACTATGAAGTCCAACTTAATAGCGTATCCGTGGATGCAAATGAATACATCTTTAATCAGTCTCGTGGTTAATTTACTTGTTTCATCTGCCATTGTTAGCCTCTTTCTTATTGGGAGCAACAGAGGCAACATTCTTTCCATTTCATCGTAAACTGATTTTGGTAATACGTGTGTGTGGCCCCTGAGTCTACAAGGCAGTCATCAAGTTCCACCAATCCAATTTTGATAGAAAGAATGAAGGGACTATTTCCACGCTTCCTTTGTGGATATTCCTCCTCGTCTATCGGTTCCCATTCGAACTTTTCCTCTTCAGGTTCCTCCTCCAGGCCCTCTTCCGGATCTTCTCAGGATCCTCCTCAGGATCTTCCTCTGGGTCCTCTTCAGGATCTTCTTCAGGATCCTCCTCAGGATCATCATCATTGTTAAGTTCCCTTGCTGTTTTCAAAATGCATAACAGTTGCAAACGGCTCCTCGAGTGTTATCTCTTGTGGTGACTCAATCTTGTTGTCATAATAAGTTTTGATTCTGTGTCCATTAACCTTGAACCTTTCCGCACTCTCTGGTTTTTCTAGCTCTATTGCTCCGTGATTAAATATCTTGGTGATGACATACGGACCAACCCATCTTGAACGGAGTTTACCAGGCATTAGCTTCAGTCTAGAGCAGATCAGGAGCACCTTCTGACCGATTTCGAAGGAGCGTCTCAAAATGTACTTGTCATGGTACATTTTTGTTCTCGCCTTGTAGTCTGATTGGCTCTCATAAGCCTCTAGGCGTAATTCCTCTAGCTCATTCAGTTGTAACTTTCTCTCCATACCCGCTCCATCCAAATCAAAGTTGCAATTTTTGATTGCCCAATAAGCTTTGTGTTTCACTTCAACTGAAAGGTGACAAGCCTTTCCATACACTAGTCGAAACGGTGATGTACCAATCGGTGTCTTATATGCGGTTCTATATGCCCATAAAGCTTCGTCCAACTTATTAAACCAATCTTTTCGTGAAGGCTTAACCATTTTTTCCAGAATCGATTTGATCTCTCGATTAGACACCTCTGCTTGTCCATTAGTCTGAGGGTGATATGCCGTTGAAACTCGGTGATGAACTCCATATTTCTTGAAGATTGACGCAACCGATCTGTTACAGAAGTGTGTTCCTTGATCGCTTATAACTGCTTTAGGTACTCCATACCTACAAAAAATGTTAGTGCGCAGAAAATTCACCACGGTTTTCCATCATCAGTTTTAGTAGCCTTTGCTTCCACCCATTTGGAAACATAGTCTACTGCCACCAAGATGTATTGATAACCGAATGAACTTGGAAATGGACCCATAAAGTCAATGCCCCATATATCAAACACTTCATCAACAATAATATTCATCTGAGGCATTTCATTTCTAGCACTAATATTTCCTATCCTTTGGCATCTATCACACTTTCTGCAATGATCATATGCATCTCTAAATAAATTAGGCCAAAGAAACCACTATCAAGAATTTTCCTAGCAGTTCTCCTAGGACCAAAATGTCCACCACAAGCATGCTCATGACAAAAAGATAAAATGGATGGAATTTCATTTTCTGGCACACATCTTCTAACAATTTGATCCGCACCAATTTTCCACAAATAAGGATCATCCCAAATAAAATACCTAGAGTCATGCTGAGTTTCATCTTTTGTGCACTAGAAAAATAAGTAGGAACTTACCTCCCACCAGGTAGTTAACTAAGTTAGCATACCATGGTGTTTCTGCATGTACGAAAAGATGTTCATCGGGAAAAGTTTCTCTAATATTCAGGCCATCATCTCGTGATTATTCTACTCAAATGATCTGCCACCGAATTTTCAATTCCCTTCTTGTCTTTGATTTCCACGTCAAACTCTTGTAGTAGTAAAATCCACCTTATAAGCCTCGGTTTTGACTCTTTCTTGGACATCAAGTACCTAATTGCTGCATGATCAGAAAAAATAATCACTTTAGCTCCAAGTAAATAAGAACGGAATTTTTCAAGAGCAAAAACAAT
Organism: Sedum album; assembly: GCA_006409495.1. Lineage (NCBI taxonomy): Eukaryota > Viridiplantae > Streptophyta > Magnoliopsida > Saxifragales > Crassulaceae > Sedum > Sedum album. The sequence continues at coordinate 54,475 of QZGG01000519.1, forward strand.
TGCTAGGAGCTCCTTCTCGGTTGTGCAATAATTCTTTTGTGCAACATCCAATGTCTTTGAGGCATATTGTATCACCACTGGCTTTTTGTCCTTCTTTTGTCCAAGCACCGCTCCAATAGCATAGTCACTCGCGTCACACATTATTTCAAAATGTTGCGTCCAATCTGGTGCTTGAATAATGGGTGCGCTAACCAGTGCCCTTTTTAGTTCTTCAAATGCAACCTTGCATTTTTCATCAAACACAAATGGAACGTCTTTTTGCAACAAATTGGTTAGTGGTAATGCAATCTTCGAGAAATCCTTAATGAATCGACGGTAAAAACCTGCATGTCCTAGAAAAGACTTGATCCCACGTGCATCAATAGGGTAAGGTAATCCACGAATTAAATCAATTTTCGCTCCATCTACTTGGATACCTTTTTCAGAAATTATATGCCCTAACACAACACCATGTGTGACCATGAAATGACATTTTTCATAATTCAAAACCAAGTTCATATCGATGCAACGCTTAAGAATTTTTTCTAAATTATGCAAGCACTCATCAAAAGCATTTCCATAAACGGTAAAATCGTCCATGAACACCTCAACGCAATCATTCAATAAATCTGAAAAAATACTCATAACAACGCGTTGAAACGTACCCGGTGCATTGCATAAACCAAAAGACATGCGTCGAAACGAATGTACCTACTGGACACGTGAATGTCGTCTTCTCCTGATCCTCGGGGCAATGGGTATTTGGTTATAACCTGAAAATCCATCGAGAAAACAAAAATAAGCTTACCAGCTAACCGATCTAGCATTTGGTCGATGAATGGAAGGGGGAAATGATCCTTGCGTGTTGCTGCGTTTAGCTTCCTATAGTCAATACACATTCTCCATCCATTCTGAACTCTCTTCGGTACCAGCTCTCCCTTATAATTTGTTTCCACCGTCATTCCCATTTTCTTTGGTACAACGTGCATAGGACTCACCCATTCACTATCTGAGATCGGATAGATAACTCCAGCATCCAGTAGTTTCTGTACTTCTTTTTGAACAACCTCCATCATCAATGGATTCAAACGCCTTTGAGGTTGTCTCACGGGTTTTGCTCCTTCCTCGAGTAAAATCCGGTGCATACAAATCGTTGGACTGATTCCTTTGATGTCAGCTAAAGTCCATCCAATTGCTGTCCTATTTTCCTTAAGTACTTGCACTAATTTTCCTTAAGTATTTCTCTGGTAAAGGTTTCAGCTCGGTCATAGAAATCTGCACACTAGATGAAACTGAATCAGTAGCACTAATAGAGTTAAGTGGATACCGTTCATACCTTGGAGAAATACTTGACATTTCTCGTAGCAATTGTACTACTTCTCTATCAAGTATGAAGCTTTTACAGTCTTCTTCATTGTGTATCGCTTCCCGAATAATCAGCTCTAGTGCATCTTTTCCCTTAGTTATATCCAAGTCAAGTACTGCATCATCAATGATATCCAAAGTAGGGGTGAAACCGGTACCGAGTACCAGGATTTTCAACGAAACTGGTCCCGATCCCGGTCCCGGTTTTTCGAAACTTCTGGGAATGGTACCGGTACCGGTACCGATTTTATAAAAAACCGAATTTAGTCCCGAAAACCGTTACCGGTACCGGGATCATTTTCATCAAGAGTAATCGGTTTTGGGTAACGGTTGGATTCGGCATTGAAAATGGTCCCGGTACCAGTAACGGTGTGATTCCAAGCGTACGTCCCTGGAATTTCCAGGCCTACGTTCAAGGATTTATCAATAAAGTAAGAGACATCCGCTTGGTAAAAGGCAAGAGCGTCCGCTTGGAGTGCCAGAATTGGTCTGAGAGCTTTTCCCAAGCGTACGCGTACGCTTGAGGTAATATAAGAAGCGTACGCTTGGGAAAAGGAAAAAAGATCCGCTTAGGGTGCCATAATTGGTCCGAGAGTTGTGATAAATGATGATGGCTAATGCATGTGTATTGTGTAACTAAATCTATTTGAAACTGTGAAATAAAAACCTGAAAACTGGGAAATAAATTGTCAACAATTTCCATAAGCAAAACTCAGTTTACAATTTCCATAAGCAAAACTCAGTTTATAAAGCAAGTCAGTAATCACTAATCAGTATGCAATCTTTGCTTTTCCCTTGTCCTTGATCATTTTAGCCTTGATCTTGTTATTCTCATTTGTACTACCATCAGGTTCGGGTTCATCAGTTTCTTCTGCAATTCAGTAAACAAGGCAACAAGAGACTTTGTACAGATTTTGCTCTCGGCAAAATAACTCAAGGAAAACGCGTGAAGAAAATTTCTCAGCAATTTGCACATATGTACATATCAATTCTGATTTGCAAACAAAATAAGACAGTTGTAATTTGCATTTCACAATGACTGACTAACAGTTGGTATTTAGTAACATGTAACATGTACATCATGTCATCAACGTAGTCATTTCTAAATAAGAACACAAATAAGATGAAGTTGAGCTTACCTGGCTCCTCCAACCTTAATGAATCCCTATATGAGTTCAGCTCATCCATCTGGTCACCCACAACAGATAGTTCATTATTTTCGTGCAACCAGTTTCTTAAAAGAATTAATGCTTCGACAGTTGCTGGTGTCAAAGAACTCCGTAAAGGATCCAATAAGCGCCCTCCACCAGAAAAGGCTGACTTTGAAGCAACCGTCGATACAGGAACAACTAACAGATCCTTGGCTATTTTGGACAGAGTTGGGTAGCTATGGGAGTTTAGCTTCCACCAAAGAAGCACATTGAAGCTTGGGCTCTTAATATCCATTCCTCCTTGCTTATCTCTCAAATATCTATCAATTTCATGTAAATTTGTTTCTTCTGTACTAGAAACAGCCTGCAATAATGAGGAGTCCAACTCATCTACTATTTTGTTTCTTGTCTCTTCTATTTGAGGTAGCGCAACTGAACCTGAACCAGTTGATTCTTTACTGCCGGAACCCTGAGCGTACTCATTGAACAACTCATAAACCTTACTGATAATCATTTCTACAACTCTCTTCTGAACATCCTCCCCAAAAACAGCCTTAAGGCAATGTTCAATGTAAAATAGTTTGTAGCGGGGATCTAGTAGTGTGGTAAAGAACACAACTACATTTACCTTTTCCTGATCGCCCCAATATTTCCCAAATTTGAAATCCATCGATTGCCCCATTCTTTCCAACGAACTGCCCGTTGGTTTAATCTTAAGAACATTAACTGATTCTTGACAGCACAAATATCCCTGAAGCACAGATTTGTGGTGGCATAGGAAGTCCCACTGAGCCTAAGTGTTAAATCATAAAAAGTCTCCAAAAACTCTATGAACATCTGAGCATGATCCCAAGTGTATTCATCTGGACGCGCAGATTTGTCAAAGTAATCAACATAGTTAAGGTCCTCATTCATACGGTCGAATACTTTCCTATATTTAATGGCTGAATCTAACATCAAATAAGTAGAATTCCACCGAGTCGCTACATCTAGTGTTAACAAAGCCTTCGTGCTAATTTCCTCTTCAACCACACACTCCTTAAATTTTTTAAACCTAGCAGGGGAAGACCTAACATATCTAACTGCCTTTCTAATTGAATCAATATAAGGTGTCATAATCTTCAATCCATCTCCCACAATCAAATTAACTATATGACAAATGCACCTCATATGAAACATCTCACCCTTTAGTTTAAGGCAGTTACCTTGCTTAGCCAAAAGTTTCTTCTTCACTTTACCAACTGCAACATCATTGGCACTCGCATTATCCAAGGTTATTGACCCCACCTTCTTTATACCCCAATCTGAAATGCAACTAAGCAACTCTGAAGCTATGGTATCCCCTTTATGATCCCCTATCTGAAAGAAGACTAATATCCTCTTCTGAATATCCCAAGAATGATCAATCCAATGAACTGTTACAACCATATAGTTCAGGTTCTGAATAGATGTCCAACAATCAAAAGTGAAACTAACCCGATGACCAGCCAACTTGCGTCGCAACTTGGGCTTCTCTTCTGAGTATTTCTTGAGAACATCCTTAGCCACTGTTATCCTAGAAAGTGGCTCCCAACTGGGGTTCATGTAACGCATCAACCTTTGAAATCCTTTTCCTTCAACTGCGCGAAATGGATGCTCATCCAAGTGTTGACGATAACCCTTCATTGTGTAATCCCTAACTGATAACTGCACCAAATCTGACCCTGCCATCCTAACAAGCTCCACAGTCCTCAGTTGCTTCACATTGCGGTTACTTGGATTATTCTTGCAAGCACTGATATGTTTCTTCAATCCCCCCGTTGAACCTCCGTTCGTTATAATCGACTTCTTGCAATAAATACACAATGCACTCTTTCCATTTGGGATTTTTTTAAAGTGATCCCAACAAGATGAAGCGTTGCTCCTCTTTTTTGGTGCTAGACTGACCAACACTTGCTGAGTTTGTTACTTCCGCACTCATAATTGGCTCTACAATTGCAGCTATAGGTGACTCCTTAGTTACCTCCAAATCAATCTCAACGCTATCCGAATCCGAATTCCCACTAGCCTCAACCTCATTATCCATTGCAAATTTTCACGAACCCTGCACAAACACAAAGTCACAAACACACAACTTAACCTTGATAATAAACCAAGCAAAATATCCACAAAATTCATCAACGCGAAGACACGATAATTAAACAATCACACCACACACCAGGGCAGGGCGTAATAAAATCGACCAGCACACTAAAATAAACATCAAGTCGATTCGTGTAGATGTAATGAAACTCATGCATCCCAAAGCAGCATCAATTCACATAATCAAAAAACTCAACCATCAAATCACAGCCTACCAGATCTAATCCAACAACAACAAATTCAAACAGAAAATGGGACATAATTGAAAAAAACATTCAGATCGGATAGATCTGAGTTCAAAATCCACAAACCCTAATATTCTGAAACTGATTGAAAAAAGACTCACCAAATCGTCAGATGTGGCTTCAACAAAAGCGCAGCTCGTCGTTGGATGTGGCTTTAACAAATCGAAAGCGAAGAGGATCGGATCGCAGCTCGTCGTCGGAGACTCGGACTCGGATGTTCAATACTTCAATACTCGGACTCGGAACGCAGCTCGTCGTCGGACTCGAATCAGAACGCAACTCGTCGTCGTCGAACTCGGACTCGTTGAAGTTCAATGTAAAAAATAATATTTATCTAATAATATTTAAAAAATAATATTTAACTAATCCGTAACCGGTACCGGGAACCGGTGATTTAGTCACTGGGTACCGGTCTCGGTAACGGTACCTTATTTTCGGTACCGAAACAGTCCCGAATCCTGTTTTTTTAATTTTTTACCCGGTTTGGAACCGGGACCGGAACCGGGATCGGTTACTTTGTTACACCCCTAATCCAAAGCATGTATCTCGGCGGTGTCTGATGGATATTGCATTGATTTATAGATGTTGAAGCATACCACCTCTCCGTCCACTTCCATAGAAAGGTCTCCCGTTGATGTATCGATTTTAGTCTTTGCAGTAGCCATGAATGGTCTTCCTAGCAGCACTCTTGAGGTATCTTTGGGACTCTCATCCTCCATCTTCATCACATAGAAATCTGCAAGAAACACAAGCTTTCCCACACGCACTAACACATCAACTAGCATACCTTCGGGTTTAATGCATGATCGATCTGCTAGCTGAATAGTTAGGTCAGTAGGCCTCAAAGGACCGATATGTAAAGCTTGGAATAACGAATATGACAAGACATTTATCGAAGCACCCAAGTTAAGCATACAGTTATCGATTCTAACTTCACCAATGATACATGAAATATTGAATGTACCTGGGTCCTTGCATTTTTGTGCTACCTTGCATTGGAGAATTGCTGAGATATTCTTTATCAAGCTCACTTGCTCATGGCTCGGTTTCCTTCGGTTCGTGCACAAGTCCTTTAGAAACTTTGCATACTTCGGTATTTGTTTCACTGCGTCTATGAGTGGAATGGTTATTTCCACCTTGCTGAAAAGTTCCGTTAACTCTGCATCTAATTCCACTTTCTTCTTTCCTTTGTTTAACTGCGAAGGAAAGGGTAACGAAATATCAGTAACTTTGTTTTCAGCTTCAGAGTTAGGACTTACCTTCATCTAAATTTCTGGAGCTTGCTCTTCATCAGCTTGCTCCTCCTCATCCATTATTGGCTCTTCTTCATTTCCGATCGAGTCATCCACAAGTTGTCTACCGTTCCTTAGAGTCATAGCACTAAAGTTTCCTTTTGGATTTGGTACAGTCTGTGATGGAAGCTTGCCCTTGTCTTCTTTGAGCTCATTGATAGAGGTAGCCATTGCTGACATTTGCTTTGTCAATTCGGCAATTGCACCATCGATCTTCAACTGATTATTGGCTAACTCCCTCACTACTTCCTCTAATGGCTTACTAGAGGCTGAGTTGATAGGTCCTGCCTGATTGTAGTTACGTTTCTATTGGTAATGCTCATTTGAATTGTTGTTGTTGAACTTGTCTTGGTGGAATGGCGTTCGGTATGGTTGTTGCTTTTGCATTGGTTGATTCTGATTCTCGCTGAACCCTCCTTCGTTCCTCCAACTATATCCATTAGCCGCCAAACCATATTTAGGAGGTCCTTGTCTTTGCTGGAAGTTTTGGTAGCCTCCTACTGCATTCACTTCTTGGTGATCATCTTCGAATAATGTAGGGCATTCGTCGGTTTTGTGGCTGATTGCTTTGCAAAATTCACAAGGTCTTGGGGTCTGTCCTTGTCCAATGGCTATCCTTTTCACCATTTCTTTCAGCTCCTTCAACTCGCTAGCCATGTTACTTGATTCAGCCTTGTATACATCCTTTGATCTGTCATTGTCTTCTCTACTCATTGTTTCTTCTCTAAACCTGGCATTTTCTGCAGCCTCATTAATCAACTCTCTTACTTGAGTTGTTGTCAAGTCCAAGACCGTGCCACCAGCCGTAGCATCTAGCATCCATCGGTCTGAATCCATCCAGCAAATGTTCCACTAACTGCTACTCCGTCAAACCCAAGTGACTACAGCTTTGCTCCAATGCGTTGAATCTTTCTAAATATTCGTATATAGCTTTATTAGGGCCTTGTTTGATTGTTTGGAGCTATCTTCTGAGTTGTGCAGCCTTGGTAGGTGGATAATACTTGTCGAGGAACTTACGCTGCATTTGTTCCCAAGTTCGTATGCTACCTGAAGGTTAAGACAAAAACCAACTTTTTGCAAGGTCAGTTAAACTTAAAGGAAACACTTTTAGCTTAAACCTTTCCTGAGGTGCGTTATGTGGGCGCATAGTCTGCCAAATTCCATTGAATTCTTGTAAGTGTCTTGATGCCATCTCTCTTGGTAATCCACCAAACTTTGGTAAGTGATGGACTACCGCTGTTTTAACTTCGAAGTTGTCCTCTTCCGGATTATGGTCAATGCACCATGGTTGATTGCGAATAACCGGTGCGGACATCTCCTTGAGTGTGGGCTCCTGTCTAGCCTCTTGTCTATGTTGTTCACGCGCTCTGTTCACATTGATTTCTTCTTGTTCTCTTAGGTATGCTCGCGCTTCCATTAATGCATTTCTTCGGGCGATTGCTTCTCTTCTTCTTCGCCTCAGTTCACGTTCCGATTCACTATAGTAAGGGGGAATTTCTAATGGTGGTAGGTCATTGTTTCCATGATTGTTTCCTGCATATTCCATGTTGACAAGCAGTAAAATGCAAAACAAAACAAAACTGAAAAATAAAAATGAAAGAACAAACACTAAGAACTCTAAACACTCTTAAGCCTTCCCCGGCAACGGCGCCAAATTTGACGGCACGTCGTTGGATGCCTCAAATTAAATTTATAATTCCTCACAAGTTAATATATAGCAAGTAAGGGTCGAACCCAAGAGAAAGCTAGTTGTATTCAAGTTCTCTAATACAAGCTATTGAGACTGGATTATTTTGTGGTTGATTACAATATAATAAAACTCAATTCGGGAATTAAACTACGACTACAATTCATACTATCATGCAAGTCTATCTTTACCTGATTCACTTCATCATATTGCATCGCTTCCCCGTCAAGATCAGGAAATAATGCTCTTGCTTTACACGTTTAAATAGCCCCATTGAATGGCCCCCGAGTTACTCCAAGTCAACAAAATACTCATATCAGCAATACACATAGTAGAAATCTCAACCCGACATCTTCGAAAACAAAAAATAAATTTATTAGTCAGTACTGTATTTTTACCACTGTCAGATCAGAGATCACATTCTTCGTTTAGCACCAAAAAAGTGCCAAGTCCTTAAATAAACTCTCATTGTTCTAACTCTTCTGAGCTCCCTTCTTACCACATCAATAAGAAGTAAGCTGTATATGACGAGTAATAAAGGAAAACACTGAATCGTTACCTACACCCATCAACTCCATACAAGCAGTCATCTGCACTAAGAATGAAGCTTCAGGTCCCAAATAACCGGCGAAAAATCAGCTGTGTCGTTGACACAATTCATGGTCTTCTTCAGTGAGGGAGAAGCATGGTTGACGACTGTAGCTGAGCTGGCGGCGGAAGTTAGTGCAGTTGCAGTTTGAGGGTTTGTAGAAAAGTGAGCGGATAATAATGATTGGGCCGAATGTTTGGTTTTATTGGGCTTGATAGACTTTTTTCACGACCCAATTGAATATAAATATTAAAGTAGCATCAATTATTTTGGCAGGAAATAAGTTTATCAATCCAATACGTAGGGATTGGATCATAAAGTACGATAAATTTCTACTATATTTAAAGTGTAAGGGATGAAATTGGCGGTTTATTTTGAAGCTACAATTCACCTCCCAATATACCTTATGTAATTTAATAATCACAAATAATGTCTAACAAAATTATTGTATGCATTTATATCCTATGGTATTGAAATTTATATTCAAATTTATGCACATTATACTGAGCACTAAATTACTAGTAATTATAAGACAGGAATTCATAATATGTAAACCGTTGATTTGATTAATTAAAATTAATTTTTTAATCAATTTGGTTGTTAGATTTGTAAAAATACGGACGGTTATATTTGACGAATATTTTTTTTATTAAATCTCATCCGTTGAATTATAAGTAATCAATAATAGAAATTATGACTCACAATCTTATAAAAAGTCACATTTCTTTTTTTGAACTTCTTCCCAACATGTATTAAAATTTCAGTATAAATATTATGTGATTTTTGTATATTAAATTTTATATTCAAATAATAACCAAATATAAATAAAAGATTATAATTATGTTTTACATGTGTCACAGTCACCAGATTTAAACCTGATACAACATGATTAGCTCACATCAATATAAGGAGTCCTTATTGAGGAATAAAGAAGTAAATTCCAAGGGTATGCTACGGATCAAATATCAAAAAAAGTATCCGAGTTATTTTATCAATTAATGAGGTGAAAAAAGTGTACATAAATACTGGAAGGAGTGTTTTTCAAGACATACTATGATTCAAATGCTTTGAGTGGGTCCTTCGGATCAATCTCAGCAATGAGTGGGAGATCAACTGGTAAAGCTTCGAGGCTCAGGCCTGCCTCCCCCAGTTTCTTGATAACTTCTTCAAACACAACTTTGTTCCCACTAGGAGTAAGGTGTAAACCATCGCTGTATTCAATGCAATCGTTAAGTTTATAAAAATAGTTAAACAAACCAATAACCAGTCTTTTTGAGAAGAGGGGATTATTTTAAGGGTTTTTAAGCGATAACCACCCGTTCAATACCAATTTTTTGAGAAAACCACCCTCTCAAAAAAAATTTTGACTTAACCACCCATTAATTTTGAAACTATTAATTTTGACACCCAAATACTGTTCCGACGACTTATTCCGGTAAAATTGACGTTGACTTCGTTGACTCACAATTTTTTTGCCGAAAACCACCCCTTCAATACCTAATTTTTGACAAAACCACCCTCTCAAAAAAAATTTTGAGTTAACCACCCATTAATTTGAGAACTATTAAATTTGACACTCAATCTAACTATTAATTTTTATTTAATGACCAATAATTAAGTTTGAATATCGTATCTCAACCAATCCATTTTTATATAATTTCAAATTAATATAAGTTAATGATCAATCCATTAATCTAACTATTAATTTTTACTTGAACTTAATATAACTATTAATCTAACTATTAATTTCAAATAAAAATTAATAGTTAGATTGGTCATTAACTATTAAATTTGACATCCAATCTAACTATTAATTTTTATTTAATGACCAATATAGTTAATGACCAATCCATTAATCTAACTATTAATTTTTACTTGAACGTGTTTATTTAATGACCAGTAACTATTAATAAACAAATTTAGTATGTTTCGATTTGTTTATATTGGCAAACAGTGTTAAGATTAAGAGGGACATTTTAATTTTGTGAGACGGAAGGACTTAATGTTAAACGTTGATTTGATTAATCTGACGAATGAAATTAAATTGACTTTTAATTAAATTGAGTGGTTGAATTAGCAAGAAATATGGAGTGGTTGTATTTGACGATTATTTTGAGAAACACGTTCAAGTAAAAATTAATAGTTAGATTAATGGATTGGTAATTAACTTATATTAATTTGAAATTATATAAAAATGGATTGGTTGAGATAGGATATTCAAACTTAATTATTAGTCATTAAATAAAAATTAATGGTTAGATTGGGTGTCAAATTTAATAGTTCTCAAATTAGTGGGTGGTTAACTCAAATTTTTTTTTGAGATGGTGGTTTTGTCAAAAATTATGTATTGAAGGGGTGGTTTTCGGCAAAAAAATTGTTAGTCAACGAAGTCAACGTCAATTTTACCGGAATAAGTCGTCGGAACAGTATTTGGGTGTCAAAATTAATAGTTTCAAAATTAATGGGTGGTTAAGTCGAAAAAAATTTTGAGAGGGTGGTTTTGTCAAAAAATTGGTATTGAACGGGTGGTTATCGCTTAAAAACCCTTATTTTAAAATTAAGGTCAAAGCGCAAGGAATATGCTTTACCTCAAGTAAGTCTTCCAGTCAGGATTTTTCTGCATAATCGTCCAAAGATCTATTACACGGAGGCCACCCTCATCAGCAACTTCAACTGTTGCTCGAGCAAAGGTGCCAGCAGCCTCATTAGTCCTCTCGGGTAATCCAGAGGGATTTTCAATAAATGGATACCTGCATCAGAATTCATCAAACATTTAACTAATCATACAAAGCATGTATGCCGAGGAATTAAAATGTTCGCTGAGATTGACAAGCTTAAGAGGAAGTTACAAAGGGCGGACTTCATCATCGATTGGCGGAGGACCGATAAGGATAACTTCAGTTGCAGGCCAACGCTTCTGAATCACATTCATAAAAATCAAAAATCAAGTTAACAGAAAAGAGTGCAACCATATAACACAAGCTCGTGTCATAAGCCATTCGCTACATGTCAACAACCGAAAACTCAATCATATTCCAACCTCGAAAAGACCTCTAGTATCCTCACAGCAATAATTGACAACAAATGATTCCAAACTTATCAAGCATCCTGCCATTACATAAGATTCTACATGGCCACCACCACAAAGCTGAACTAGATTGATTATTAATCTACACTTACAGATCCCAATTCAGATAGTTGATGTCACCATCACGCAAAAGCAAATCAATAAACATTCAAAAATTATATTGCTGTTCAAGTACTACCAATGCAACTTTTATGGAGCCAATAAAAAATCACCAAAGCTGAAAAAAGAAGAACCTTTCATACCTTGAAGAACGAGACAATGGCCTGCAGATTCTCCTTGAACTCAGCAATTGGAACATGCTGAAATCCAGAGCATCTATCAGGAAGACAAGCATCATTAGCCCCAAAGAACACCGTAACAGCAATAGGCGAAACCCCATCATCTGGAAACACTTTATCAATAACCTTCAAAGCCCATCTAGTGTTGTAACCACTGTAACCTCTCAGCAGCACATCTGCCTGGAATCAATCACACACTCAATAAAAATCATTTGTTTAACCTAAAATCAACAACCCAATTGGAAATCTCAGATGGGGATTTACAGTGCGAGCAAAGTGGTTGGTTAAAGCAGCTCCCCAACCTCCAACATCGAACGACTCTTCCGTAATAGAGTCTCCAAACAGATAAATTCTCGGCCTCATCTCAACTTTCTCAAAAACCTGCAAACCCTAAATCCACAAAACTCAATCTTAAACCTAAAATATCAAAACTTTGTGTAAAATCTGCAAATCCCAAATCCACAAAACTCGAGCTTTTCCTCAAAAAATCAAAAAAGTGCTTAATTCATAACGATCACATCGAAAAAGAGGAGAAGGTTTTCATGAGGATTGAAACATGAGACTACAGAATTATCAGCTCTCACCGCTTCAATTCCTGCTTCTCTCTCCGCGCTGCTCCATGCGATAGAAGTTGAAGCAGCTCACTCGCTAGTCGCTACAAGCTTCACTTAGTTTTGGATTTTGCGAAAATTCAATTTCCAAGAATAAAGTTGTCATTTTTGTTAATAAATTCCAGATCAGAATGACGTTGTTTAGCTAATTAGATTAATGACAATAGTTATCACATTACCTAATTCAATGACGTCAGATCAAATAAACCTCATCGGAGTTATGCTCGTTGGTTCGATCGGCAGTTTCTCGATTCTGTTTCCGTAGATAGGCAAGTCAAACATCGGTTCGATTATATTCGGCATCTCTTCGGCATTACTTATTTACTTAGGTTTATGCGTGAATAATGAAAGATGGGTTTGTTCCGAATTTGAAACATTTGTGCAAAGCTACTGTCTTTGCTTTTGAAATGTGGTTGTTTAAGGTATGCACATCAGGTGCTTGATGAATTGCTGAAAAGAACTTTGTCTGCTTATTGGGTATTTTAAGTATGGATGGATGATGGGGGCTTTTGATATTGCGTGTATTGATGAATAGATTAATAGAGAGGGTGAGAGGCAGATGGGTATACTTACTCGATGGTCTTGAAAGCCTCTATGGGGAATTGTGCTTTTGTGGTTCCTACTGTTGGTATAGCTATGAAGGTTCGTGCGCTGATTCTCAGGGCTGATGTTTGGAATTGTACGTGATGAACTTCTGTGCAAAGCGCTTGTTAATTTGCATGTGAAATGAGGGAATGTGGGATGTGCTAAGAGATTTTTATAATGAGGGAAGCTCTGGAGTTCTTCAAAGTTCAACCAAATGCGGAGGGAAAGTTTGATTACACCAAATGATGTAACCTTTCTTAGTGCTATCTCAACTTGGGACATGCTGGACTAGTTTCAAAGGCACAAGTATCTTTTAAAACATTGAAAAGGACTAAGCAATAAAACCTGGCATGGAACATTATGCCTGCATGGTCGATCTTATAGGGTGATTAAGAAACTTAAATTAGGCATGGAAATTTGTCAAGTCTATGCCTGATAAACCCACCAGAGATGTTTGGGTTGTTTCCCTTGGATTATTTATGGGTACAGATCTCTGGAAGATGCTACAGCCTACAGGTCAGCAAAGCAACACGTGCATGTTAGATCTTGTAGTGCTATCATTTATTTTGATGAGAACGCCATAGTACATTTCTGAGAATTCTCAGCAATGCATTTCATTCCCTGATTGCAGACACGGCTTCATCTTTCTTTAAGCTATTTTCTACTTTGATGATTCTTTATCTGACATCGGAATTCGGAAATCTCATTTTTACAGATTTCGGTTGTTGCAAAGCTCTCCCGTGGTGAAACTTTCTTAGGTTCCCGAAAAACCGTTCTTCAGGGCTCAGATACTTTTCATATTATCGATTTCATTTAACTCTCCATGCAGTCGTTTTATTTACAATATAATGAATAGTAAAAACTAATACTGGTTCACTTCATTGTATGGCAGATTCTTCTTTCCATCTTATAACAGAGGCATTTGGCATTCCACATTTGCAGCCGTGTTTGGCACTCTCAGAAAATCACAGAGTATATATGACTTATGAACTCAAGTTTTGGTTGCCAAAGCCACTGCAGTTGATTTTGACTTCTTTGTCTTTAAGAACCTGGGTCAACCACTGACGATCTAGTGCTTCTTTCAGAGTTCAATTCATTTGGTTCAAGAAATTAAGGCCCTCATTCTGCTCCACTGAGCAAGGTAACACAATTTCTTTCTCTCATGGGGAAAATTATTCCACTAGACGAACTTTCATTAAGCGTTACAGATTGTGATGACTACTTCAAGAAATCATTATTTGTAGCGGGAGAGTTCGGGGGACGACTCAGCTATCCATTATTTTCAAGGGCAATCAATCAGCTTCATATACGTCTGCTCTTAGGTGCAACTGGTCGTTTATGCCATTACTCTTCTGTATGACTTGGTAACAAAATATTGGCGTGAGTACAAGGGCAGGCAAGACTTCGAGATTGAATTTTGTCAAACAGTTTAAAAGGTAGAATTCCTTAATTCTGTCGACCTGTCACACTGTGATGGTGTGGTTATACTCTGTTAATGTGATTGGTAGAATATTGCACTCAACCTTGAGTTTATTCACTGCGCACTCGAAGAACAATGATCTGATTTTCCAAACCAAAAAATGTAGTGTCTTCACAAATATGTTTTACTTTTCATGAATGTTAACTTACATTACAAGAAAGACCCCGTTTTGAACATTTAAGTTATTTACTTGAAATTTAAAAATGAAACTTCGCATGCAGTGCAACAATCAGACAACAATGTTCGTGTCTCACGAGTCCCAGATCGGTCCAAATGCTGCAATGCCAGCATCATGGCAAGCATTCACAACGTCTCTACTTCCTTCAGGATTGCTTGTTACTATAACAACCTCAGCACCCCACTGTTTCGCGGCCTGGACGGTCATTTCAGACACGTTTGGTCTGCCTAGAACAGCCGTGTCATGCACGATTACCTTGTCCTTTGGATGTCCACTCATCCATTCCTTAATCTCTTTCCCGAAGTTCTGCTCAATCCCTTTCGTTACCCACACTATGCAAACATCCGCCTTAGAGGGCTGTAATAGGAATGAGAGGAACACGCAGATACCTGACCCGGTCGCGACAAGGACAACCTTGTTGTACATGTTGGTGAGGTAAGGTAAACCGGCGAAGTGGACGGAACGGACCCAAAGATGGGATGGAGGGTTGGCAACCAGGGATTTGGTGAAGTCTCCTACTGCTCCTGCTAGCATCATGTGTTCTGTTTTGTTGTCTGAAATAATACCGAATGCATGCCATTCGGAGAATGGTGATGGGCTTATTCGGCCTAGGATGCCCGATTTAACTCCTCCGTTGAATTTTATGATCGACGCGTGGTTTTGAAGGGGCAGTGATGCGGACAGGGACTCTTGTTACGGTTAGCCATGGTAGGATGATCAAAATGGTAATAGCTGAAGTGAGCCAGAACTCTTGATGTTTGACCAACTTTGACCCAAATCCGGACTGGTAAGTTTTTGTAATAGGATCGTATGCAATGGTTAGAATGATGAAGGCCCAGACTAGACCAAGGGCTGACCATCCAGCAAACCGGTGAGTCCTTTCGAACACGTTGTGGTGGAGGTGGCGGACAAGCGGGAAAGCGGCGAGACAAGACAAGAAAAGAAGGCCTAGAATGGCAGATGCTACTCCAATGATTTCCGGAGAACTATCGGCTCTGTTCTTCAAAGTTAAGACAATAGCGTATACGAGCCAAGCGACAGATGATACTCCGCATCCGCTGTGAATCCCACCGAGGCTTTGAAGGAGTGAGGTGGCCATAGTTTTGACATGGAGGGGAACCCATCGGTGTCCCAATAAAGCGACTGCCAGCCAGAATACGATGCGTAGAATAGCCTCGCTACGGCATACAGTCAAGGCTAGAATGTTGCCGATTGAGAACAGAGCGGCTCTGTTTCTAGCGTAAGGAAAGCGGCCTAAGGCCGCTAGGACTAGCATTGTAATGTTGAGTACCAGACTTACAAAGAATAGCCTTTTGTAGACTGTAAACAAGCCCTGATCAAGTAGGATGATTGAAAGTCGGTCGGCTTTGGGTTTTGGCTTAGGAGCCACCGGAACAATCTTGACGGATCGACGGACACTAGCAGCTAGTAGAGAAGATAAATGAGACATCTGCTTCTCAACATCATCAACATTCTCATGCTCATCAATTCCATCAAGTACACCAGATTCATAATCTTCCTGATCATCATCCCCATCCTCACCTTCCAAATCACAAAAATGACTACTAGCACGGCTCATCGTCCGTCTCAACGATCCTGAAAATGGAACAACAGAACCACCTTGGTTCTGAGCCCATGGAAGCCATGAGCGTATAGTTCCGCTAGCCGGCAACTCATTGGTTGTCGGCTGGTGCGGAATGGCAAAGGGGTCAGTATGCGGCTTGATCTCGAAAGCCACACCTCGGCAGCTGGAAAATCGATTGATGTTTCTTGCTTGGTTTTCCATTGTTTTCGTGTGTTTTTGAGGTATGAAATGTGAAGTGGTGTAAGTTGTGTGATATGAAGTATTTGAGTGTGATTTGCTTTTATAGCCGTTTTTTCATGTGTAGAATACAACTTGATTATGTGTTTATACGACTTTGATTTGGTCCAACTGGTCATAGATTCAAACGTAGTAGACCAGCAGATATCTAAATATTTTATCAGAAAAAAATTGTAATCTGATAAATTCAATTTTTTGAAAAACGTAATTTTAGACCAACTCTAATTTCTCATAGAATACTGATTTTAATTATGGTTTCAGATCAGGTTTAAAGAGGATATATATATTTTGTAAGGCGGTAGGAAATCATCTCAATCGTTGATTTGATTGATCTACGGTTGATCTCTTTAACTGTTAATCCCCAACCGTACGTGTTTTTTACAAATTCAACTGCCTCATTAATTAAAAATAAATTTTAATATCAACCGTCGAATTAATTAAATCAAAAGCTAAAATTATGTGTCTGTCTCGAGAAATAGTCATGTGTCCTTAGATCCTTACTTCGTGCTTTCATATTTAATTTAGAATTACTTGTAGCTTCAGTATGTTAATTGTTGACTTTTCAAATTAGGAAAGTCTACTTAGGAAACAGTCACAAATTATCTCTTCTTAGCTCAAGCTGAATTTGTAGATGTGAAAATATTAAATGTCAGTTCCATTCGAGGACAAATGAATGTACACGCATCATTCCTGTTTTGGTCCTCAATTCCAAATAAGCAACGAGGATTTTTAGGATTGTTGTTAATGGTTCAAAATTAAATATATATTCAGAAATTAACACTCAACTATAATTTGCCCACTTTAATATCTTAATAAATTGCGACGATTTTAACTATACTTTTATCATTCAACACGAAAAAAGTAAAATATAAAAAATTACAAGTAAGCATCTTCATTTTTCACATAACACATATACTTGGTCCATTATATGACATCAAAGGGAAAAGCTTGAGGAAAACAACAATTATTTGTAAAACAGTGAGACACAATTTCGATCATTGATTAATAATAATCAAACGGATGAAATCTAAACAAAATATAACCGTCGAATCCAACCGCACGTGCATTTGGCAAATCCAATTGCCTTAAAAAATCAACTTTAATCTAATCGTCGAATTAATCAAATCGACCGTTGAGATTATATTCTTTCGTCAACAAATATTTATCATCATTCTTGATCCATCAAATACATAAACATTGTCGACACAAATGTTAAGCGTTTAATCATAGACGTATAACTAAAGCTCATTAAAAAATTATCAAAATTAATAAATTGTATATGAAAGCGATAGTTTCATTCGAGTCTTCCACTTGTTAAACTCGTTAAAAATGAAAGTCAACCACCAAATATGATGGCTCAAGCTCAACAGCACGGAGCTCCCCTGGTTTCCATTTTTGCAAGTTATGGCTTGGTTTATTGATGTTGCTAGGTCAAGTTCAATGTTTGTACGCTCTTTCGCCAACTTGATGTTATTCAATATTATGAATAAAGAATAATAATAATATATTATTGAACTACTAGCAATCTAATTATAAAATATTCAATTACGTTTTTAAAATAACTACATGCATCAATAAAAATAATTATAACATCAACAGTCAAATTATTGATAAATAGATTTAATTTTGATGCGGAAATATATACTTATAAGCTCATTTTAGCTGGAAGGTATTTCTATTATTTATACATGAGCGTTTTTACACTCTAGCATTAAGTAGTGTAGCTTGGCAATTTGTAATGGTATCTGTAATCAAATTTTTGCAACCCATACGAAGACGAAGAAGATGATTAGTAACACTGTGAAAATGAAGTATTTAACCTTCAAACGACGTCTAATCTTTTGTGATAAAGGTAGCAAGCTTATATGGAATGAGATCTGGTGTAGCCTGTTGCAGTTTGCAGCCAAAACACAAAATGACGTAGTTTTGAATTGATAATAATCAAAACTACGTATTTTGATTTATGAATAAGCAAAACTACGTCGTTTTGTTAAAAGAATTTACTTAAAACAAATTTAATACTACATCGTTTTGATCCGCTGTAAATAGTTGTACGCAGCACCGGATCCGAATCCAGCTTGTATGGGTCCTAGGGTTTTATGAAAATAATTACTCCATGTAGTGCAATCTGAGAATGAAGTAAATGTTGACGTTGACCGGGATAAGAAAGTCATAAATCGCCAAATTGGTGCACATTGATTGGTTAATAGATGTATGCTATCTTATACTAATCATGAAATTAGATTCTGCTTAATTATGTTGGACATTATTTTCGTATGTGTTTGTAAATTTGTCATATTATCAGAACAAGTCGATCATGTTTCCAATATAATTGTGTAGATGTGTAACTCATTAACCATCCATGCAAACATAATGATGAATTGTTAATCGCTTTTGAATTAGAATGGATATTAATTCAATATGACCTTGCAAAATTATCATTTTGAATTATTTCATACCTCTTCCAACGCGGACACATTCTGGTTTCCATGTCTAATATGAGTCAAGTAGCCGCCTTCATAAGAATACAAAGCAACGATATCTAGTTGCATGTGAGCTAGTGGCTCATTTTGGACCTGGAAATAAAGGGACGATCGAACACTAGTTAGTTTACGATCGAACCGGCCACAATGTTACAAAAATAATTGCACGCTTGTTTTCATATTCGTTGCGGACAAGACCAATTAAATTTAAATCAAAGATGGACAACAAACTAATAAGGAAGTAAGTGTGCGTTAGCCAATATTGAACATTAGGCAGTCCAATTTCAGCTCAGTTCTAATCTAAGAACAAATTCTTGTATCACGACTTTTGATAGTTTAAATTTTCCCGCATATTTCGATAATGATGATATAGAAGATTGAAAGTGAACCATGGTGGTTAAATAGTTTAAGAGGACTTTGAATTCGCAGCAAAAGGGTCGGGATACGGCACATGGAAACAAATCAAACATCTACTATACGTATAAAAACATCTAAGTACAAGTTAAATGTACACCATGAACATGTAGAATAAGACTCAATTGTACCATCTTGTAATGAGATTTCAAACAGTCAACAATAGTTTATAGTACATTCAAAGTTATTTAGTTTAAGTTCAAAATGACGTCCTTCATGTGTAAAACTATGTCATTTTACAACGGGTTCAATAATGCTTATTTTTTAGTTTCAGTAAAACGAAGAAATTTTAAATTTATATTAATCAAACTACGCTGTAAACAGCTTTAGGCAACACAAACTGCGTAGTGATGATTATTTGGGTTGTGAACTTGTTTGTTGGATTATTAGTAATTAATGATTGTGATGATATCCTATAATTTATTATAGCATTATACGTCTTGCTTTAAGTTCTTTGTCAGTATAGATACTTAAATTCTTCTCTACATAATCAAAACTCATTAAATATAGAGAATGAATCAAATAAAAAGTGCTAGATTGGTTATAAAATGCAAACAAATCTAAACCACCCATTAGATTTCAATCAACGGTTATAATTAAAGAATATTAATTAATATAAAAAATTACAAAAGGGCAATAATGGAAATACACGCATAACATATTTTTCAAATATTCTCATTAATAACAATCCCTTATTTTAAGGGATTGAGTAACCGACTTTCAATTTTTTAAATTCAGACTCATTGATATCCACCCATTAATATTTTTCAAATATTCTCATTAATATCATGTAAATTTCATGTGTTTAAATAGTCTTTTACAATATCCACTACTCACTGCTATATAGCATGAATCACGATTTGATAGAATCATACAATTAATTAATTTAAATTCAGACTACTCATACATTCTGGCATGATTCACGATTTGATAGGATATGATTCTAGAATCATACAATAGCAAACTATGAATCATACCAATTTCAAGTATTTAAATAGCCTTTTACAATATCCACGGCTCGCCGCTACATAACATGGATCATGCGCAATTTAAGTTTGTAATAGTGTATGACCCATGAATCATATTATAGCAAATCATGAATCATCGTATAGCAAATTATGAATCATAGTATGACAAATTGTGAATCATAGCAGAGCATGAATTATATCACGGCGAATAATGAATCATAGGATAACAAATAATGAATAATATTATAGCAAATCTCGAATCATAGTATTGCAAATCATGAATCATGATATAGCAAATCACGAATCATGATATAGCAAATCATGAATCATAATGGGTCATTTAATGAATCGTGTTAAGAATTATAAACCAGAACATAATATAAGATTCAACATATGATTCATGATCTGACATTGTATGATTCATGAATCATACGGGGTCATTTAATGAATCGTGTACTAACAAATGCTCTTACGCTAAGTGATAACACAATAAGAACCAATTACAACAGACATGTACAAATAGTTCACACATAAGGATGATCTCACACACAATTCTGTATATGATTCATGATTTGCTTCAACATGATTCTTGAATCAAAGGGGGTCATTTACTGAATCATGTTGAAACCAATCCTGGCCAAAACAGCAGCCTCCTCTTTAGAAATATATTGAAGCCTCTTTTCAAAATCATCACCATGTATCCTAAAAATGCCATTCCATATCCTCGAAATAATTCTTTTTTGCTTCTTCTTCACAACAATTTCCTTCTTCTCAACACTTTCTGCAACTCCCTGAACCTTAGTTGAATCCTCAGCCATTCCCTAAACTCCACTAAGCAAAGCAAATAATCAATTTCTGCTTCCACATTGAAACTCATCATTAAAAAACCACACTAGAATCATCAACAACACTCCCAAACCGTATATCCTAACACAGACATACCTCCTGCTAGTCAATCAACAATCAACTCTCCTTCTTCACTAAATCAGTTTTAAAAATTACCAAATCTGCGATGATGCCACCAGAAAAAGTCCGGCTATAGAAATCCTCATTGACCTTCGGATAAGCATCCAATTTCCGAAGCTTGTTGAAGAAAGCCATAGCCGGAGAGACCACAAAACCCTCCTCTCTCAAACTCTCTCAACGCAAATTCAAAATCTTGGAACCGAAAAGTCTTGTTTGAATCGAGCTCAAACCCTGACCAATTGCCAAAATTGGGATCGTCCCAGATTTAGAATTGCAAAAAAGATACTAAATTTATGGAGAGAATTAAGTCAGATAAGAGGACGGCGGTCCCGATGGGAGAAGGAGAGCTACGGCGGGGCGCCTAGGGTTCGGTTTCGTCGATTTCATCGATTATGCAAGATCAAAAGCTCAAAACCGAAACAAAGATTTGTGCGTGAATGGGATTTTCGGAAACAATATCAAAACCGTCTCGTTCTTGATTTTTTTCATGGACTAATTTACCCTTTCTATGTTTCCAAATTAATGATATCGTATTTAATGTTTCGTTTAATTGCATTTCGACCCCCAAATTAATAACCATCCGATCTGATTTTTTAACGATCCAGATCTGTTTGTATTTTATATCTCAAATCTACTTTTCACCCGATCCTTACTCTTAAATATATATATATATATACTACTCCATTCATCCCTAATTACATTGAACGTTTGGAATTGGACACAATAATTAAGAAAATATGAAAAAGTGAATATGAGAATATAATAAATATAATGAAGAAATAGAACTATTGTGATAGAAGATTGAGTAAATAATGATTTGATTGATAATAAATGACGAATGAAGCTACAAAATAACATAATAAATGATGAGAGAGATAAATTAATGTGAAATTGAGAAAATATGAGAATATTCATTTATACAAATGTAAATATATTTTGAGACGCTTAAAGTAAAACGTGCACTATAAAATAAGACACAGAAATTACTCTTAATGAAAATTATCTAACACATTCTTTCACCTAACAAAATGTCCAACATAACCTTATATGTCAAAAGATTTTTTGTGTCAAATGCATGAAACCTGCACTCTCAACCGTTTGATTGGGTTTGTTCAAGGGTGAACCATGACAAAGGAAGCTGACATTCAACCTGCATGGTCAAGTCAAATATTATTGTTTGGTATTATATGACTTGATCAAATAATAAGCCGAACACAACAAAATTAACTAAATAAACCTAAGCTGGATCACAAGCACAATGGTGTTGCATGGTCTAGTCTGACAATTACAATTTTATTCGGATCTGGATCTGAATTAGCTAGCTAGTTCTCTGTATCCTCAATTGACTTGGTTTAACGCGGTATATTCTAGTCAAAACTAAATTTAATTGAATTCAGGGCTTTCCTTGAGCCAGAGTGTATGTCATCATTCCTTGAAAAACGTCATATTTTCGTGGCCTAATATGTTGCTTTAAAAGATGTAATAGCGGTTTATTACACCAACAATATCTCCCTATTAAGACTCCGGGAGCAGCTTTTGACAGTTTCAAATCGTCACCCACAATCTCCCAAACCGCCACCTCTCAAACCGTCACCCACGATCTCTCAAACCGTCACCTCTCATTATTCATTCAATGATGATTTGTAGTTTTTAAAAAACCACTTGAATCCCTAATTTTATACATTAAATGAATAATTATTTCATTTAACTATATTATGAAATTAAAATTACATGCACATATTTATGTGCAGAAACCACTAGTAAAAAATAGGGTTACAACTTGATTCTACGAACGTTGAAGGCCTAAGAGTGCATGCACGAATGAACTGGAATTGACCGACAAAGCATATGGAAGAGTTGGCCTACGAATCAAGTTGGCGGAAAGGTTGTTTTTGTTTGATTTCGGATCTAACTGTAGAAGGGAAGGAAACATGAAGCATTGACCAGCTAATATTCGTTGCTTCTTTCTTCGTAAGTTCTCACAAAATAGTTGTTTGACTTGGTCAAATTCTATCATAGAAATAGAAGTTACAACCGGATGTATAATGCATAATTTATTGACTAATTTATTAGTCAATCATTTATCGATTTGTAGTTTTAGATGTGCATGGAGCGTCCAATTTACCTTGGGCTTATTAGCAGCCCAAAAAGTCCCATACTCAGCCCATTTCACATATTGTGAGGATGAAATCTAAGTGTTGTTATTAAAACGATCCTGTGGTCGACACTGAAAGTCACCGGGTTAAAACGTCCTTGATTTTTTTCCTCAAATTATAAATTGATACTTTAATATATAATTGCTTACATAATATCTATTTTATATATAGACGGTTATCCTTTCAAGCCACATTTTATTTTCGAAAATATTCTATTACTATAG
Source organism: Sedum album (assembly GCA_006409495.1). Lineage (NCBI taxonomy): Eukaryota > Viridiplantae > Streptophyta > Magnoliopsida > Saxifragales > Crassulaceae > Sedum > Sedum album. Next base: position 78,157 of record QZGG01000519.1, read on the forward strand.
AAAGTTACTTATAACCTATTTCATACAATTATCATAAAATATGATACCTTAAAAGGATAAGGTTCTAGGAGGACTATCAAATTATTGTGAGATAGAGAAATATTATCTCGTTCGTTGATTTCTATTAATCTAACGGTTGATATTAATAACCGTCACTCTCAACCACCCCTGCATTTAGCAAATCCAATCACCCAATTAATTCAAAAACCAACTTTAATCTCAACCGCAAGATCAATCAAATCAACGATTGAGATGATGTCCCTCCGTCTCACAAAAATTACATGTCTCTCTAGAACTTAATACTGCCTTGTTTTTATAAATTTATAATACAACACTTTACAAGCACATATTATTATATGCCACAAATACTAGTATTTATAAATTGATACTTTATTATATGTATATAGGGTTGATAACTATGAGGATAATTTTTGTTAGACATTAAGATAATATGTCAATTGTTGTTTTGATTAATCTAACGATTAAGAGCAAAAGTAGTTATTAGTTAATTTAGAAATAGATTAACAAAAAATACAAGACAGTTGGCAGAATTGACGATTGTCTATATTAACCCTTGGATAAATAAAAATCAACGATTTAGATGTCATACGATCTTTTGAAAATATGCATATCCTCCTTAACCTTTTCTACGTACGTATGCAAATAAGAATATGATGATTTTTGTTTAACTATATATTTAATAAAGCAATTTTAGATTGTGGAATGTTGGTAGGATGTCTTCATAAATACAGTGACCGTACATTTTTTTTAAAATGCCTTTGAAAAATGAGTAAAGATAATTTTAATCTCTGTTTGGTTGCATCAAAAAATGGGTGGAAAATAAAATTTGATGAAAAATTTAAAGAAAAATATTTGGATGTGTTTGGTTATATCAAGAAAAATGAAAAATAATAATGTAAGATACAATGTAAACTTTTCCTCTCAATTTTTCATGAGAAAATTACTTTTCTTTACACTTCCCTTAAATTTTATTTTCAATACTTTATTCGCATCCAACGAGGATAAATATTATAAAAACTAATTAATTAATATAATGCCATGAACATTACTATTACTTATATACAGAGGATCCCTATTTTATTTATAACCGTATTTTTAGTATTGGATTGTTTTTCATCTCCCAATTAATTGGCAATAGCGAATAAGACTAAGGGCATCTGCAGCGGTAGTGAAAATAGGATGTCCTACCCAGGATGCCCTTACACCTCGTTTGCCTCGGTCCTTACAAAATTTCCGAAGGGGAATTCCATTCTCCTCAATGCTTGTGCAAATTAAACGTGAGCAGTTGAAGTGCAAACTCAACACACATAGAACAGGGCAAAGGGCACTTGAGGTCTTTAAGACTTGAGCACAATTCTTCAACTACCTTGGCTTGGCTGTACTCCAAACTGCCCTTTCATATTTGACATTCCGGTGTGGAGTCTTCCCCATCATTCACGGCAGAAGACTGCCATTAAGTCCAGACATGATCCTTGTCAAACTCTGCGTCTTTCTCATCCTATTTTTTATAACTTCACATAGTTAATGAATTTGATCAAATCAACGAAAGAGGGTAAGTTATTATGTCTTTCAAAAATATATTGTCTCTCTCGATCGTAACTCATACTTTTAAAATCATATACATAAATAACTGAGTTATTTTATTCTTTTTTAGCAAGGATAAGATTTGCACCTTTCTAGTTTATGCTTTTGTTTCTACCAGATTAATGTATCAATGAGAAGTGTGAACTAACGCCTCGCATATTATTTATCATTTATTTCTATGGGGTCTACCGGTCTAACCACAACGCGTATTAGTTCTTTATAGATGTATATCCTTAAAGTTTTTTCTTTATGAAATCATTTTAACTATATTCGTATCGAACAAATGGATTAAGAAGGACATACATATTTTCGTAAGATAGTAGGACATCATCTCAAACGTTGGTTTCTATTCATATAATGATTGATATTAATAACCGTCAAATCCAACCGTCCGTATTTTTTGCAAATCCAACCATCATGTTTAATTAAAAACCAACATTAATCTTAACCGTCATATTAACAAATCAACAGTGCCCTTATGTCTTACAAAAACATATTGTCTCTCTTGATTTTAACCCTTCGAATTGATTATCTAATCCTGCTATTTATATCCTTAAGTTTTAGTTGTATTGATAAATGGAAAATATAATGCTCGAAAGGATTTTAAGTTCAAAAGAAACATTGAGTTTTTGCGAGACCAAAAGACTTAATCTTAGTGATTGATTTTGATAATACGACGTTTGAGATTTAAGTTGTTTTTTATTAAATTGACGGTTAGATTTCCAAAAAACCCTAGCGGTTGAGTTTGGTGGTTTTGTTTAGAAATTAATTCTCATCCATTCGATTGTTAGTAATCAACGATCGAGGTTATATCTCGCGGTCCTACATTTATTTACATGTCCTCCTTGACAAAAATTAGGTTTTATAAGGACGTTTAATAATTGTGAGAAATAAAGACAATATCTCAATCGTCTATATCATTATTAATCAACGATGAGATCAAAAATAGTTTTAAATTAATTTTAAAATGAATTAGCAAAAACATCTGGCGATTGAGATTGACTTTTCTCAATTTTAACCGTTGAATAAATAAAGTTAATTATTGAAATGACGTCCTTTTATTTCGCAAAAAGTTACTTGTTCTTCTTAAACCATATCCTCTTCACAAGATCAAGATATACCTTTAATTTTAGATTAATCTAACATTAAGATCATTTTATCAAATGGGTATAAAAAGATTTTTATTTTATTTTGTTAATAAAAAAATCTATACATTTACGTTTTGTTTCTTTCGATTTCTGAAAAGCTACAAAGTCGCAGACTTGCTGCGATCCTCCGACAAACCGCCGACAGCGACCTACCAATCTATGTACTATACCTTCCCACCACTCCCAATTTCAAACTCTCTCAAAACCAGAGCTTTATTTTCTCACTAACATGGTGGCGGGAAAGTTGCAGCAGCAGATGCAGAAACAGACGACGACACCGCGAAGTCAGAAAACAGCGGAGATAGCTAATCGGAAGCAGACACCGTTGCCTCTACACCCACCGCCGCTTCCTCTCCCATCCTCGAGGACTGTGTTCAGCCGCTCATTTGGGGTTTACTTCCCTCGCGCTACTGCGCAGGTCCAGCCCCGACCGCCGGGCGTGACTGAGTTGATTAAGTTGGTGGAGGAGCTGAAAGATCGAGAAGCAAGGTTGAAAACGGAGATTCTGGGACTGAAGCTTGTCAATGAGTCGGCGTTGGTGTTAGATAAGGAGATTGAGAAAAGGGATTCGGAGGTGGAAAAATTGAATCGGAGAGTTGAGGAGTTGGAGATTGATAATCGGAGGTTGAAGAGTGAAGTTGTGGAAATGCGGCGGAGGTTGGAAGCTAAAACGGCAACGAAAGCTATTGAAACGATGAGTAAAGCTACGAAAACGACGGCGTTTTTGAACGAGAATGCGAAGGTGAACGAGAAGACAACTTTGGCGGCCAACGAAGCGACGAATGTTGCGAAAGAAACGACGGCGTTTGCAAAGATGAATGGGATTGGGGACGATGAGATGTCGAGAAGATTTCAAGGACTGATCGACGCCTCTGTTAAATCCAATCTGATTCGTAGCTTAAAGAAATCGGCGCCGGCGACAGCGGAAACGAAGCCTGTGGAAGTTAGGAGAAGCAGTGGAGGCGGGGAAGTGGAAGACAACAACGTCAAAAAATCTCAAACGACTAGGGTTTCAAAGCCGATTCTGAAGTCAGCTTGTTCAATTTCAGCCTCGTCGCCGTCTCAGACGCCAACTCACGAGGTTCTACCAAGTCAACAAAATGGACAATCAATGGTGCCTCCGCCACCGCCACCACCCCCAGCAGCGATGACTAAGATGGCGGTGGATAGGGTAAGGAGAGTGCCTGAAGTGGTTGAGTTTTACCACTGGTTGATGCGGAGAGACACGCGGAGAGAGCCTGGTGGGGGAGTAGAGGCGGTAGCCGCGACGACTCAGGGTTCTAATTCTCGTGACATGATCGGAGAGATTGAGAATCGGTCAGCTTACTCACTAGCTGTGAGTGGCTGAGCTCTACATTATGATTCCTGTTCGAATTATTATTGATTTGAGTTGGAGCGGTTTTTGGGCTTCTACCGTTTCTAATGTGTTTTTGTGATCGGGTATGTAACAGATAAAGACTGATGTGGAGACTAAGGGAGACTTCATTAGGATACTCATTAAGGAGGTCAAGAATGCTATGTTTTCTAACATTGAGGATGTCTTGCCATTTGTTAAGTGGCTAGATGAGGAGCTATCGTTATTGGTAAGTTCTGTGAATTCTCAACGTTTGATCACTTATCTGTAAGGTTATGTAGAGTTATTGTTGTTTAATCTGATCAGGTGGATGAGAGAGCTGTGCTAAAACACTTTGACTGGCCGGAACAGAAAGCAGATGCACTGAGGGAAGCTGCATTTGGCTACTCTGATCTCAAGAAGCTGAAGTCTGAGGCTTCTGATTTTCGGGACGATCCACGCCAGTCTTGTGGCTCAGCTCTCAAGAAAATGCAAGCATTATTAGAAAAGTATGTTTGACATTTGTTCACTGACTCACAAATTATTTTCTAAAAAAGCATTCATTTCTTTTTCGTCGAGCACCAACTGATTATCTCGGGTTGCAGATTAGAGCAGGGAATCTACAATCTTTCACACTTGAGGGAATCAGCTTCAAAGAAATACAAGATGCATCGTATTCCTCTAGACTGGATGTTGGAAACCGGATTAGTGAATCAGGTACTTTTTCTGTATTCATTTGTTCCTTGTAGCTCTTAAAGGCTTCCGTTGCCATACAGTTGGTTCCATCATTGATCACTAATTATCAGAAAATGCCAGCAGTGACAACAAAATAAATGCCCATGATGTTTACTCCCTCCGTCCAAGTTTTTCCCACTTTTTTAAAATATGTGAGGTATATTATGATGACACGAGGCAGAAATAATGGGACGGAGGGAGTATTTAGTATTTAGTAGCCTGTTCATTGGTGAAGCTCAGGTTGTCCTTGTCCCCTACCACTCATAATATACCAAAAGTGCCAGGATAGTAAGTTACCAAACTCGCCGTAGATCTGAGATTGTAGTTTTGAAAATCAATGATATAAGATACTAAAGTGGTGGAGTGGACTTAGTCCCGTCAAGTGCTAAATGACAAAAAGAATCGTAAAAACACTTATGCCTTCTATCCCTAGCCTTTTTGTGCATGCGCACATGTTGCCCCAACTCTGCTGTGCATGGCCACATGTTTCAAAAGTTCCCAGTTTTGGGATTTGTATTGACTGTAAGACTTTGGATAATTGTGTGACAAGGATTGTTTAAGATTCCCCAATTAACTTTTCCCTGCATTATTTGCTCTTTTAAGCTCTGTCATGGTTAGTCTAGGGACTGAGACTAGTAGTAAATGTAATCCAGGTCAGTGGCTGCAACATGCCATTATAGTTTTACTAGAAGTTGCGAAGGTAAGTTCACAAGATACTGTAGTAGGCTTGGATAGAGTATTTGGTTATATACTTATATTTATTATGGAAAACACTTTGATCAAGTAAATAATTTGCGAGTAAATAATCCTTGCAGCCAAAGGTCAATTTACGTTTCAATTTATTCTTTTACCTCACAGTTTGTTTTGTCCCAAGTATTTTTAAGGTCATTTTTGTACACAAAATCAGTATGCATGGATGGTCTTTATAGATGTGCCGTTAAAATCAAGCCATTTCTTCAGATGCATTGACAAATAACTGTTCACTTTTGTCAAAAATTGCAGATTAAAGTGGCATCAGTTAAATTAGCAATGAAATACATGAACAGAGTGTCTGCTGAGCTACAGGCAGCCTCTGGTGGCTCAGAGGATGTTGAACTCATTGTTCGGGGTGTAAAATTTGCTTTCCGAGTTCATCAGGTAACTGAAAAGCTTTGGCAATTAACACTTAGTAGTTGACTTTTTGACGAGTGTCTCACAGCTCTATTTTTTGTCAGTTTGCTGGAGGGTTCGATGCAGAGACAATGAACGCCTTTAAGGAATTGAAAGACAAAGCAAGAACTTGCGGCTTACAATGTCACAGCCACCAATAGCCCTTCCCCAGTATCCAAAAAGCTTCTTTTATGCTTCAAGCGGGCTGCCTGGCCAGCAGCCACATTTTGTTCCTGCATTTCTACATGTCATTGTGCCTATTCATTAAGCACAACTTCGCTCGTCAACAGCAGCCCCACACTGATTGAAATGGTACCAACAGTGTTGCGCCCTTGTATATAAATAGGATTAGTCTCGGCTCAACGACTGACAGGAAGCTTTGTTTTTTGTTCCAAAATCAGGCATATTGTCCACCAACCTTGTAATCTATATAGGAACTATTTGCATTTCCTAGCGTCCACTTCATTTGGAGGCTCATTTGCAGAAGTGGGCTGCACCATTATTTGAAATCTGCAGTTGTAATTGAAGTCCAGATATTACAGAAACCAGTGTCCATCAATAGTTAAGCATAAGGAAGTTCGCTTCTTTTGATCATATCAGTCGTGGACCGTTGTAAGAGCATCGGTTAAAAGTAGGGGAAGCTTTGGAAATGGAGTCTGATATGATAAAAACGAGAATGATGGTTTCTCCATTTGGGACATTCTGACAGTTTTTGGAACAGTGAGATTGCATCTACAGGTAATTTTTTAATTTTTGTAGCAATTAATGATTAGAGTAATATATTTTGTATGTAGAAGATCAGCAGTAGAATTTACATGTGATAGGATTCTTATTATCACTAGAGAATCATCATGAATAATGCTTCGGCTTTGGCGAATTGTTCTTCTAACCTTGACCTTCCATGACGCATCAAATCAGACTCTCAGACAGTTAACAAGCAGGTTGATTTCAACTTTAGTTTGGCTGGAGGTCATTTTCCAATAGTCTACAAACGTGAGGCACTAGGATCTGCTTTCTGGCTTTATTATTTTGTTCGTTACGTTGGTGTCTACATGACATTTCAACAACTTTAGGTTGTGCACAGCTGAGTTGAAGAGATGAATATGCGCTATGAATGAATGATTCTTATCATCGTGATATATCACTAATAACAACACACTGCGAGAATCCCTCTATACAATACTGAGTACAAATGTATTAGGATGAAGGGTTAAGGGTAAGGGAGACTTTAAGTATTTGTGATATGTTGAATTTGATAATCTGACTACTGAGATTAAAATTGGTTATTAATAAATTGATGGTTGGATTTTTAAAAAATATTAGCGGTTGAATTTGACGATGTATTTAAAAATTAAATCTGATTTGTTAGATTATTAAAAATTAATGATTGATATTTACATGTTCTTATTAAACTCCATTCTTTGAATAAAAATTAATAATTCATTCTTTGAATAAATGTTTGCTTGTTGGTCCTATTGGGCTTTGTTCAGCCCAAAATAAATGTCGACAAAGACAAAGGAGATTGAAATGATAAGATAACTGAACATTTTACAAAGCAACCTCCACAACAATGGCGATGGTGGCTTCCGCGTCTCTCGTCTCAGCTTCCTCTTGGATATCGAATCGAACTACATTCAGGCGTCCCACTTCCGCTTCACTCTCTCTGCTTACTAGGAGGACTGTTTCATCTACCAATGCGGCAGTGGCTATTGGGTCGGCGTCGGCTCGTTCTGGATTGCTTCACTGCTCATTCCTTCCGTCCGTGTCCTCCGCTTCGTCCTTCCCTTCTTCTGTTTCGGGTAATTTGTGTTTTGGTTTGTGGGTATTGTAAAGCTTCAACCTTTTTAGGATATTGTGCGGTTGGATGTTGTTGGTGTAATTTAGTACTCGGTGATTATAGGGTTTATGATTGAGAATTGAATTTGTGTGTGGATTTATTTTACTAATATGTTGCGTCGACAAAAAGAATAGATTAAATGGAAATTTCAGTATTTTGAAGATTTGGTTGAAATTTTTGACAATGCTTATTTGGGGACTTGTATATTGAAGTCCAAATTGGCACTCAGCAGTGTTATTGCACATCTGATGTCAAATGTGTTATTGCATTTAGGATGGCATTCGATTGATGTGTCTCGGTGTATATAGGTTGTGGTAGTTCATATGAATATTTGACATACAAAGGAAATTGTTTTGAAATGCAATGTTTCAGGTTTGGGTTTGGGATTGAACTTCAACACCGGGAATAGAGAGAACAACAAAGGCTTTGGTTTGGTAGTCAGAGCTGCTGGGAGGGCAGCTTTGTGTCTGACCAAGAGGAGCAGGTCAAGAAAATCCCTGGCTCGAACCCATGGTTTTCGTGTGAGAATGAGTACAACCAGTGGGCGTGCTGTGCTGAAGCGTAGACGTGCTAAGGGAAGAAAGGTTTTGTGCACTAAGACAAATCCAAACAGTGGAAAGCGTTCATAATAAATGAAGTTCTTATATGTATGATATCATTCAGTACAATCTTTCTGATTTTCAATCCATTGTTTTTTACTTTTGTATGCTTCTATGCATTTATCTTTCTTCTGTTCAAACCTATGCAGTTTGTGAGTTTGATAAGAAGCTTCCATGTCGGTGCCACATTACGCTCCATCCATATATACTCATCGTCACCCCATTGTGCATACCATTAGTTATTCACCAGCTAATTGCAAACCCGTCACCCGTAGTCCATAACCTACCATTAAGGTCTTTCAAAGAGCCTTTACTCAAGTACATCTGAAGACCACCACTACCATCATTAGCAATTGAAATAGGCTGGAAGGCCACTTCTGTCAAAGCCACTCTGTGAGGATAGTTTGCTTCACTTGTTAGGCCATTTGAATCATCCATAAGACACCTGCACAGGGTTATCAGCTGTTTTCGTTTTGCAGTCGATCACTTCTTGTTCGACTTCTGAGAGTGATTTCATGTTAAACTGTTGTGTCCCTTGTGATGCTGCGATAGCTGCGGATCCCCAGCAGCATCCTGCAAACAAGCCAACGTTTGTATTGAGTTATCAATACCTGGGCCAACCTAATATTAAGAATATTATCTAGAGACATAAGCCCAAGAAGGAAAAGAAGACATGAAAAAAATTCTAGAGTTCTATGGAAAAGTATGGAAGAAAACAAGATAAGCATGAGAAGATATTTTAGGAAGATTATTCTAGAAGATGTAATAATGAACGTATGATCAAAATGATCCTAGCCATTCATTAGGATTTGTTATTAGTATAAATAGGGGTCATGTGATGTAGGTTTAACATCTTGAATAAGTGAGAGTGAGTGATCATAAGGTGTGAGTTACTCCTCTTGTAAAAGTTTCTCATCTTAATAATAAAATCCGTCTTGGATAAGCTGCGCAACTCAATAATTTGGTATCAAGTTCTCATCAAGTCATCACTGCTTTTGTGTTAAGAATTGATTGACTAATCTTTTTGTCTTATAGTGAGTCCAAAAGAACAAAAGACAATTCTTCCACATCCTGCAAAACTGCATTACCTTTGAGCTTATAAAGGTTTGTGAATATACCAGTAGGACTAGTAGCAAGTATTTTTCAGATTTGAATCAGTATATAGCACCTGTATATCTGGAGTTTCTGAGGTATGAAATGTACAACTGCATGAATATTGAGTATCAACTATCAAGCCACTAAAATGGCATACGTCAGCCGAATGCAGTTAGTTTTATCTAGACTTTATAACAAGAATTATGTGCAACTCGATCGCCATATAATGCCTTGACAAAGAATTCTATGTACTAAGAACAAGGGCAGCTGAGATCAATTGGTTTGCTGTTGCTTGGTTTCTTGGAAAGCAGCTAGAGGTAGTGAGGTCTTTTACTCGCAGCTTGGTTGGTTATTCGGAAAGCAATTTCGCAAGAGCTTGAATTACTGATTTTGGATCGTAGACTGGACCCATATTCTGGTCATTCAATGAATCAACAGCAATCTACAACAAGATGAGCTTAGTCGTACGTGAATAATTCACAATAAATCATTCTTTTGATTTGAACGAAAATTCAGATGGAATGAAGGCTTACCACTTTGATGATTCCTTGCTTGGCTAACTGTTGCCTATCCACATTAACTTGGCCTTTTTTTGGCACAATAAGGGTATTTATGTAATCGTTTGGCTGCAACCAGAAATTTAACAATGGCTCGAGCTCAGATTAGAGATATAAGAAAGGCAAGCGTAGATTATATAAGTTGGATTTACTGAAACAATCCCTACTCACAGAATTCTTAAGGCAGTTGTGTGCGTTTCCGTATGTTCGATTCAAAGCATCTGTAATGGCCGTCACAAAGCATGAAGCACTGAAACCAGCAGTTTCACGGTCAAGGGACCCATTCAATATAAGTACCTAAAGTGCAAAATAAATATGAGACATTATACTCGATGGTTTCTATAAATTATATTCCTTAGTATGATCTAATTTTATGAAAGGCGGACTGCGCATCAAATGGTAAGCAAAAATCTTTGTACACATTTTGGGCTCATGTTACTATGACCTTCTATACTCATAAGCTAATAATACCTTGGGACAGGATCTGGAGGCAATTGTCTCCCCAATGCCTTTCAGAACCTGTAGGTGCAGGATTGCTTTCGATGAATACTTCTTATGCTTAAAGAAACTTTATCTTATGAAAGAAGTGAGAGCAACTGATCCATTACTATACCAAAGATGGGCAAATCGAGGTGAAAAGAGATCCCATAGCATAAACAATGCAGTCCACCTCCGTAAGACGCTCTAAGACAATTGGGTGAGGAGATGGAAAGACCTAAGCACACGAGTGCTGGTAATTTAGTAGCTTCAATACAAGAAAATATAAAAAGAGCAACAAATTAAAATGTAATTCACCTCATGTGACAAGTTGCAACCCTCGCTGGAAATGTAAAAAATTCGCTTGATTTTGGCAGGAAGAGCCGGTGACGCCTATAGCCACGAAAGTGAATTCAGAAAAGACCGTGGGAAAGAAATATTTTATTGACTAACAATTGAATTTCAAAATGCAAAACATAACCTGGCTACTCAATATTGCTTTGCTTATATGAATAGTGAAATCTGAGTCGTTTCATTTGACGACATAAGCAACATCAACAAGTTCAACAAACAGACAACATATTTTGCAGAACCTAATCAATTATCAGACACTAAGATGAAGTAAACAAGTTCATCAAATGTACGAGAATATCATCCAACCTTTTTTGTTGTTTCCATAACCCCACTGCTTGGATGAGAAATTTCATTTTGACCTCTGATGGTGGTTCCATTCTTCTCCACAATTACAAGCAAAAAAAACACAATCAGAAAGCTTAAAGTGCACATAGATATGAAAAGCAAAAACTAGTACAGCTCACATAAATGTAATGAAGTTACCCATAATTTGCACCCCAATGTCAGCCTTTCATTGGTGGATATTACAGGAAGGACCTCACTTTCAGCAGGAATGCCAGAAACACGTGAAAACAAAAATATGGCTGCATCTAGAGACTCGAAGAAGATGCGTGCTCCTGCAAAGAAGAAGTTTCCAATGCTGCAAACAATAAAATATAAATCAATAACGACTATTGTCTCATTAGCGGAATTCATCTGAAAATTAAAATGAAAGGGAAGACAATATAAGTTAAAAACTCAACCAAAAGCTGTGAATATGGAGAGATGAATCAAGATTAGGAAACATGACCATGGATGCTTGAAAAAAACTTATTACCTTCCGTTGCTAAAACAGAATAAATCATCTGATCGGCGAAGGATCTGTATATGGACAATAGAATACAGATTTTATAGTGACAGCAAGAAAAGTTAATTTTTGAATTAGAGAGGGTACGTTACCTGATTCTGAAAGAAAACCAAAAACGCCCGAATAGTTTCTCTATATGGTTTTGACACTCCTGTCCACAAGGTATGTTTTCCTTCCACTATTGAATACCTGCCAATCTTTGACATTAGTACAATTGTTTGTTGCGACTTCTTAACAAGAATCTCTAAGTAGCTAACTATCAGTGTGACCTTACTCCTTAACCAGCAAACAAGTAAAAGTACTCTTACCATTCAGATTTTGCTTTCTCAGCATCGATTTGCAATCGATGTCCCAACAATGTTCGCACAGCAAGAGCTTCTGCAGTACTTTCATCAGACAATCTAAGGCACCTTGATCTGATGTCGCCAACAGCAGGACCGCCTATGAAATTTGGAAAGAGTTGTAATGATTTGATTACAAACAACCAGCTACTCAAAACACAAAAAGAAGATAGATATGAAGAGAAACAAAGTGTGCAGTTGCAACTAAAGAACAAATAAATCAGGCAATCAATGAAACTTGATCGTAAGTAAGAACCACTTATATCACACAAAATATAACACGAGAAGCTCAATGGGCATTGAAAAGAAACACATACTATATCAAAGTCAAGAATCCTTCAATCTTCATAACAAAAAGTTTAAGGCTATATGTCTTACCAAGCACGCGGACGATTTCAGCAGTACTTCCCCCATCATCAGAGACGGGAAGCACATGTGCAACTCGAGTAGTGAACTTTTTAAGCTCCTCTACAACACCATTGAATGCCGTCCCACCTACAACACAATCAACAACATGTACGAACAAATTCAATAACAAATGCACATCCAATTTCAAGTTTTCAAGAACCAATTTCCAGTTTGAAGAATCCACCACCAAATTCAAATACATCAAGAATCTCAAACCCATCAAAATTTCAACACTTTAAATAAAAAAACTCAAACCCACTAATTCAAATACCAGAAAGAACCAATCTTTGGATTCAAATACACATTAACACTAACCGGAGAAAACGAGCAGCGATGGCTGAGTACTGGGGTTGGCAGAAGAATTAGGGTTAGATGTGGAATGAGATCGTTGTGGATTGGAGGATGAGGTGTCAGTAGACATGGAGAGCATGATTTGGAATCGAGGAGGAGGTAAGTTGAAATGGAGATGTGTGGAAATGGTTACGTGGAATGACGCTGTAGTATAAACCATTCCAATCGGCCAAGATTCCCGCGACTTCAAGATTCTCCCTCAATCCAACTCTCTCCGATTCATTCAACTATTTTTCATATTTTTTTATTTATCCGCTTAAAATTTAATTTCCAAAATTACGATTGTTTTTATGAAAATGCATTAAATTGACAATTGTTTTTTGGGGTTTAGCTTTTATATATTAAGGCTGCGTGCCGAGCCGATCCAAAATATATAGTTTAGGTTAAGACTTTATAGTTTAGGTTCATTATTTTTAATTTGAGTTTGGGTATAACAACAGTTTCACCGAATATGAATCCGTAAATTGAGGACACAAATATTAATGCATCTCCACTTTTAGTCCGGAGTTACGCAGTCCTGAAGGTCATGAGAATACATTTTTTATAGAATTAATTCTTTCATCACACAAAAACTATTTATACAGGAAAGAGTTATTATTTGAAAAGGTTACAAGCTTTCAACTTCTGAATGTAATTTAATTATTTTACAACTAGTTTAATCAGTGAGCCAAATTTTGCTGATGCTTACTAGGCGAGAAAAAGGTTTAGTAACCGCAATTCACTGCTTGATGTGGATATATATAACATCAGAGTGAGGTGGGTAGCTGCTGATTCTGGTCGAGATTAGGAGGACGAGCTTGAAGAGTCGAAAGCAGATTGTCTGAATCTTTTGTGGGAAAGTACTGAACGGGGCGAGTAGTCAAAAGAAGTTTTGAACCTTTTGTGAGAGAGAGTTGTCCGCAGTGAGTATTCAGGTAATGGAGAAGGTTTGTAAATGACTGAGCTCAGAGCTTCATGTACGGCATTGGCAAGATTTTTATGAGCCTCAGCATTGTTGATGCTATTTACGTCACTGCGACTGGAGAGGATGAAATAAGTCTTTAAGCGCTCTCCTAGTGTTGATATTTCAGAATGACTTGTTTTCAGTTTGAGGGATGTAATTGCTTGTCTAAGGTCCAGGAAAAGGTCTGGCCTGAAGTCGCAACATATAGAGGCCTTGATTGTCAAAACTCCATGTTGAGAATCTATGAAGAGCGGCTCGACAATCAATTCATCAGCATCCATGGGGATCAGAAGACCTTTACTGACTCGTAAGGCTTGCTCTTTTAGATCCTTCACTTGGTTGATCACTTCTGCTAGCAATGTGGCCTTGTCCATCTATTGCAAAAATAAATAAAATAAAGACGTGAATCAGACAGATGTAAAATATTCATATGAACTAGATAAATTTAAATTATGATGAATTCATCAAAACAACTTTTCTATGAACTGGAAAGCAAGTTCTCAGCTCATGCTATTAGATAGATTTATCCATCAAAAATCAAGCCATTGTAGATTGTACTGCACATAAACAACGTACTTTGTGATGTACCCTTAACCATACAACAGACATTTACTACAACTGACGAACACTATCAAACTAAGAAAAGTGAAATGGCCAAATTGTATACATGCCGGTAATTGTTCATAAGTATCCAGCGATAAAACCAAACTTGTCAACAAAATGACCAAGTAAAATATTATGGGTAATGTAACATAAAAGAAGGAATGCAGAAGCATACAAGAAATAATCTCATGAACATAGATTAAAAGTTAGGTTGCTTTAACTTATCACATACACTTTGTCAGATGCTGAATTTCCGAACTTGTCATCGGAAAATGACACATCTGTAAAGATACTCGAATATACCTTTGTGAGGACCTAATTGTACAAGCTTGCTTGCGCAACTAAAATAAGAAGCTATTCATTTAAGTAGCAACACCCATGACCACGAAAGTTTTTGAAAAGTATTTGACTCTTAAACAGTGAATTTAATAGATTATCAAATGCCAGCAGAAACCAAATATACCCACTGTTCATAGATTAAATACTATTTCAAAAACTATATATATATATATAAGTCAACTGAAATTCTGCTTAAATAATACTCCTGTTTTATAAAGCCTCCTAATCATAGTTACATCATTGCGTTACGGACTAAACATATTTAGCGGCGCCAGATTAAGATAGACCACAGACCCGTGTCAAGAGCATTGGCTTTGATCATGTGGATTCAACAGTCTACACTCAGCAAGAATCTTTGATCTTTGCCATAATACCTAGGAAGTTGAGCCACATCTTGGTTAACATTCAAATACTAATGCAACTTTGAAATCTCATAAGGCATCTCCGACCGAAGCTAACACAAATAAATTGCAACATTAAAGCTAATTCTAGCTGGTTGCATAAATTCTTTATCTGAATCCCAATAAAACAACCTCAGTAACTGCTGAAGCAAGTTTATAATGGTTGAAAAACAAGCATGAACGGAAATCATATAGCAAAAAAGCACACCTCATTGTGATAAACTAAGGTATGAAATAACTACGGTAAAATGAAGAGACCAATTTTAGACTACAAAGGAACCAAGGTCGAAAGGGTATCTGGAGAAGCACACACTTTATGACAAATGAAACCTCGATTGAAACAGAATCTCGACATGTTCTTTTGATTTGAAAATATTCGATTAATCCATCAAACCACTTTTTAGAGAAAAATATTGAGGAAATTTGTACCTTTGCCTTAGAGGGCAAGAGATCCTGAAGCGTAGCCAAATGGCCATTGATTCGTTCCCTCCTTCGCCTCTCTGCCGCACTGTGATTCTTCAGAGCCACAATAGCCTTCTCATCGGACACACCCTTCCCCTTCTTCCTCATCTTATAATCTATATCTTCCGCCACATCTTCACCTTCACTGTCTTCCACCACCTCCTTACCATCCCCAATCCCAACCCCACCCGGCTCGTCCTCAAGCTGGTCAAACCCCTTTACATAATCAAAATATTCTTCCCGACCTTGAAACTCCATTCACAAGATTCACCTTGCCACCAAACTGATCAACTAAAGTCAATATTTAAACAAGACTAAAGAGATCAAATTAACAACCCTGTACGTCTAATCTATGGATGAGTTCCAGGAGGACGTGTTGTTGGCGCGAAACAGACAGAAAGGCATGATTTGGGAAGGGATCGATTTGGGGTCTGAACAAAAACAAGGGTCATAATCATAACTCCCAAAACCCAGAAAACCCTCATCAACAGCGATATATGGGTCTAAATTAGACGGAAAACATCCACATTCTGAATTCCGGCATATCGAATTTGCAGAAAAGGATTGAACTTTATTGACGGATGCTGACAAACTACTTCTGGTCTTTGACGATTAAGGGCTGGTAATGGTGAATTAGGGCGATGTTTTACGAGATGAAACTGCGGAGGAAGATTGAAGAAAGAAAATGAAAATCGATCGATTTATTTATACAGTAAACAATTTAGGGCTCAGATTACTTGTCGCCGTTGACTTACTACAAGTTACACGACAAATTCCTTGTTTATTTTAACTCAATTTAAAGTATTTAATAATAATTTATTATTATAACTTAATAAAAGTAATTACATATGACGATATGAATTTAGTGCGTTGAAAATCTAAAAGAATGGTTTCTCAAGCGCATCAAATGATAAATTTTTATATCAATCAGAATTTTGTTTTATACAACGTAAGATATAGTTTTTATCAAAATATGACATTGTAGCTCATTATTAACAGAGGTAAATTTGGAAATCAGCAAACAAATGACTGGTCGATAAATCATTATTTATGCATTGCTCAAAATATAATGAATGTATGTCTCTTTGTGGCAAGATTAATGTGGTATAAACATTAGCTTTTTGACTATGAATGAGTTTGGGGACAAAAGAAATGGTCCATGTTGATGCAAGTCTTTTATAGTAGTTTTTTTGTATTGACGTTTCTTTAGAATGTATAAATATGTAAGTTGATGGGTTCTATTCTTCTAAGTAGGTTAAGATTGGATTTGAGGTCAAGGCAATTGCAAATGTAACCTCAAATGCTTTATTTACCTCCTCTCTTCGTGTGCATGGAAAAGACGCTGTCTCTTGTATCATGCGAAAACTAAAATAACGACAGTGTTGTCTAAGAGCGAGCCACTAGACCATATGTAATGTAACCTAAACCCTCAAATTGCTCTGTAATGTATGTATCCTTAACATGGGTGGGTAAAGATTTACGAGCACTTAAGTTTTTATTCCCCATTTGAAGTTTTGCGAACCTTAAATGTCCCTGTTAAAGTTTTATTCTCTATATATAAGTTTTTATTCCTCGTACACAAGTTTTATTCGCCATTTACCCTCTAATGAAACGCAGTTTCAGAACATGCTTCTACTCAAAAACACATTTTTAAAAGATCTTTGATTAAAAAAATTCATTGTAAATTAACCAAATTATTTATATGTTAAAATTGTGTAAATTTCTTATAACTTAACGAAAAAATTGTGTATGAGTATTTGAAATAAATAAATAAATAATAGACAACGAATATCTAGTTGTACTCATGTCGTAATAGAATTTATATCTCAACAATTAAAATTTCTTTTGGAAAATAAAAAAATCAATTTATATTTTGATTTTTATCAAATTTACTGATATTTATTGAAAGGAAAACACGGTGTCATATTTTTTTGAAAGGAAACTCGAGGCGGATAGGTAAAAATTTGTCATCTTTGAAATATAAAGTCAAACTTGGCCAATAAACTAAGTCTAATATTTTTAATACCTTTTCTGTTTTTTCATGTACACCGTCATATCTTTTAAGACATGGCTTTAAACATATTTAGAAAGGTGAATTTAAATTTCATATTTTTTGGATAATAAAAATACAGTTTCACCGGAAAGGTGAATTTAAATTTCATATTTTTAGGCTTATAATCGCTATCGAAAAAAACTAGTCCAAAGATAAGTTTCTAACAATTTCTTATGCAATTACAGCAGATGTATTATAGGTAACTAAAACTGGAAATTGTAGAAGCTTAAGAAAAATCAATTTTAACCATTTCATATCCAGTCTCTTCAAACACTTGAGCTTATCAATCCATTGATTCCATGGCCTGCTGAATCTCAACCCTATATCTCGGACGTCAGCACGATCTATGCTTTGTGCTTCGTTTATTCGTATGCCTTTTGTTAAAGTGTTAATAGATTAATTTTACGGTTTTTCGCCATAAAATAATCAAGTTATGATTTTAATAAAATTGTATTCTGAACCAATTTACGATTTGCCTAAAAACTAACTTACAGATTATGATTCAAGATCTAATATATAATTTACAACTAGGTAATAAATACGCATGTGATATCACGTGTAAGTAAATATTAAAATAAAGAAGGGCATTTTGGGATACAAAAATATAGCTTCAAGAAAATAACTGTTAATAAGACTTCTTGCGCTTTATTAATAGTATAGATTATCATTTAAAGGGTCGATATGATACAACTTAATAACCAACTTTTTATTATTATTCAATTGCCCTATCTTATCTTATGTTTTGTTTCTTTGTTTTTGTGTGGATTTGGATTCTCCCAAATTCAGATTACCGGCCACTTCGAATATTCTCGGTTGTATTAATATTTAAAATAAAATTGGAGTAATGGATTATTGTTATTCTCAAGTCAACTTAATTACTTCCGCTATCCTATCAACTGGTTGAACTTTCTGCTTCCTACTCTTGCCAACTAAACTACCCCTGATGAGTCGGTTGAATCAATATTATCAATGTATATGAACAAAACTCACTCCAAAAAAACCTATGTATAAGAAAAATCCAATACGTTAATCATAGCTCATTGTCGTACGCCTTCAGCTTTCCGAACGGAGTCCTGTAAAACTCATTAGGTTCCAGTAGGTAACACCAACGCTCCGCCGGCCAAACGTAATGACTTTCAATTTCTGCGATAACTTTACGTTTCCTTACAAACGGCATGTTCTTGTCCGCCATTAATAGCGCTATCAACGTGCTTTGGTCCACGTTCTTCAACGCTTTTGAACGTTCCGCTTCTACAGCTGCACCTGATGCTTCTACAGAGTCTTCCAGCCATAACCAAATTCTATTGTGTACATCCAATGGATGATCATCGGAAACCAGTGACATGGGTTTGTTAGTACGTGGTAGTGACGTTGTGAGTACATTCGAGTAGAACCACAGTCTGTCGAAGCTGTCCGGCACCTCTTCAAAATCCATCGAAAGCCAAATCAAACCCTTCGATATCAAAATCACATTCCGTAAACCAATTAAAATTATCTACTTAAATTCCGATCAGTAGATTTGCATAAATTGTTAAACAGAGTAACAAACTACACTGTGCTTATCAATAAAACAGAGCTGGAATTACGCTCGGATTCCACAGTTGACATTCTTGCCCTTATCATATTTATACTAAAGTAGACTTTGTAAGGGGTATTTTAGTAAATTAGGTTGATACACGATCTAAATCTAATTATGGAGAGGGAGAAGGCTCAAACTTGACGCGCGCTCATAATTTCCCAAATTTAAATGGGCCCAGCCCAGTTTGAAGATTTCAAATTGACATCCGATCTGATCATCCCGCCAGAAGAATTATTAAGGATGTTTTGAGCATTTAGTTGAGGCTTTTAGAATCTTCGTTTAAGTTTGCAGTTTTTCTGATTACACAAATAAGTTTTATAAAACTTGATTTCCATCGTGAAGAAGCCCGATTTTATGCAGGATTTGGCCTATGGATTCTTAGATTTTGAACGAAAAATAAGGGATGTTCTCATGTAGCCAACAAGTCGCAATATATCAAAATTACGTAGTTTTACAATTGGCTCGCACGCCGTATCTGAATCCCTTCAATTCATCTCATGCCAAATCGTTTTCCTTGTTGTTCAAGGAACTCTTTTCATTTTCTATTTTCAAGACTAATATTCATCTAAAAATATTTTATTTATTATTCAGTTCTGTGTAAAAGATCATATTTAGTCTAAGTCAAACTTTTACAGGATTGGTTTCTACGTATGCCTGAGATTCAATAAATTGATGCGAGAAGTTGCATTTCCACTGAAATTAAAAACATATATATTGATATTATATTTATATGGAAGACAATCTCAAAGAGTTTGAGATCTGAAAATATCTTCTTTAAAAACTTAACAAGTAGGCAAAGAGAGAAAGTGTCATGGATGCCATCTTCCATCCGCAATTTTAGCTCGATTAGGACATTTAATAGACTGCATTGCATCATGTTATGATAACAAAAATTATTCGAGACTTTGTGTGATCCCTATGAAGTCATATTGTATCAATATCACATCTTAAATTAATAAAGCGACTTGGTAATAGTAATAATATCTTATTATTTAACTTACATCGAGGATTAGGTTGTGATGGATCAATGATGATGTATGATATAAGTATCTTGTATTTGAAAAGTATATAACTAGTTATGGATGTATGTGATTATAATGAAGGACAAATGATTCAAATAATAATATTGCCAATATGCTTAATTTAATGTAGCATGCAGCATGATTGACTAGTAGATGCAATGAAGGGTTATGTTATGATTCTTATGTGGATGGTGCCTTGACAATGGTGTGAAATGTTGTGAAAATTATACAAGCCTCAGAATCAAGGCGGAGATGCATGGGGAGCGCTTGAACCACCAACCTCTTGGATCAGAAATAGCAGAGACCAGATGGCTGACTTAATTAGGTCGCTACTCCTTGTACTAGTCACACTTATATTGTCACACCTTAAATTTACATTAGTCTTGGCTACCATCTTTGTTTCAAAAATTGTTTCAATAATCCATGAATATGAATTTCAGTGCATACATCAAATTAAAAGACAACTAATTGTACTTATGCTAATTGTCTTTTGAAATGTGAACATGAACTGATGAACATTATGTTGAGAATGGAATGTTCCCATCCAGATCTAGTGCATAAAAAGGCGCATTTCATTGCAACTCGGAACAGACATAAGAAATGCCGAATTGGAAAACATCAAAACATTCAATTATTTTCATTTAAGTAGTCCCAAATGGAGAAGTTGCTAGCATTTCAATAATGATGTAGACATCCTAAATATTAATATGAATGAGTCATTTTCAAGGTGAAATATTCAAATAAGTCTTAAGATTCAAATATTGTTTATTGAGCTCATTTTGCTTGCACGTCCTCTCCTCTCTACTCTCTATTTTCTTACTAAACTAATCAACCAAACTTCATTAAAATCCAAACCCAGCTAATCACTCTACCTCACATCTCTCCCTCTCTCTCACTTCTTGCCGGACACCACCAACCGCTTGTGTCGAGGCTAGCGAATCAAAACCAATTAAACTTGCTTGGGTAGGGTAACACTAGAAGGCATATACACTTAAAGAGTTGGAACATGAAAAGTGGACGATTTGGTGAGTTGGAAGATCAAGAGAACTCGTCGGACCACAGTGGGGATTCGGTCCCTAACTCCGCCGGAGACTACAAGCTAGCCACTTCAACTTCTTCCCCAAAGAAAAGGTGTGTATTGTATGATCATTTCATTGATTGAAGTGTGAATAATGAATGAGCCTTTTCACATAATCTGACGTTGGTTTTGTTGCACTTGAATTGGTATCTTGTCATACAGTAGAAAGGCTTTGAAAAAGAAGGTTGTATCAATACCGATCAAGGACTTGGAGTCATCATCTAGAAACAAAGGCGAAGCCGCTCCGCCTTCTGATTCTTGGGCATGGAGAAAATACGGCCAAAAACCGATCAAAGGGTCTCCATATCCAAGGTGAGATTCTAAGACTAGGGTACTAAAATTGTAAGACAAATGATTTATAAATTTTGCATAAGTGCTGACGTGGCGTTATGCTATTGGTCAGAGGATACTATCGATGTAGTAGCTCAAAAGGATGCCCAGCAAGAAAACAAGTGGAGCGTAGTCGTGTGGACCCCACTATGCTTGTTGTCACCTACTCCTCCGAACACAACCATCCTTGGCCGCCATCTTCTAGAAACCATCGGGGTCATAGCCCGTCTATCCGCCACTCTCCGCCATCACCCACTACCGTGTACGGCGGAGTTTGCGACGGAGTTTCACCACGTAAATCCGATGCACTTGAAGTGGCTGACACGAAAGACGACAACGCCAACAACGATAAAAACAAGTTTGCTACATTGAACGTTGCAGCCACTGATGACTACAACGGCTGGTTTGACGACATGGGCTTTGCCGCAATGCTCGAAAGTCCGATGCTGGCTGAGACAAGCTCGAACGACACTGACGTGTCGATGATGTTTCCGGTCATGGGGGAGGAAGAGGAGTATTTGTTTGCGGATTTAGGTGAGCTGCCTGAGTGCTCAGTGGTGTTCCGGCAAAGGGAGGTGGCGGCTGGAGGCTCTCAGTGGTATGGGACCACTTCTTGACACGTGTCATTTTGACTAGTCAAACAGTTTACAGATTTGTCTTTTCTGTAATGCAAATTTGAGGCGGCTGTCATATAAGACAATGATCGGACGGTTATGATTGATTTAAGATCATTAAGCTAATCCCTTTGCCTATCTTTCACCAACCAATGCCTAGTTTTATTCTTTTTGTAATTATATGAAAAATTAAATATTGTAATTTTAGATATTATCATTTTTGGAATTTTAGGTAATATAAAATATAGGTGGCTGCACCGTGCCACCGTCCATATAATGTACATCCAAGACACGTATAAATTGTTGTTCGTAGCACTGAATATCCCTATATCAGTTGTACTATTCGTTTATGTACATCAATGTTTTTACGGACAGTGTGAGTTTGTTGAAGATTCTGCGTGCCGTCAGATTCAAACAATCACACGTTCTTGTCCTCCCTTATTGCTGTCATCATGTGAATAAATCACAACATGTTGATAGAGAGATCAATTATGGTCTAAGTAAAGTGTTGTTGTTGCTATTGCAAGCGATGGGATCCTAACTTTATGATGAATTTGACTAGTGTGAAAGTGTATGGTTTAAATAAGTCAAATAAATAAGCTAAAAGTCCAATGTTTGACATTTGAAGTTAACTGAATAATAGTTTTACCAAACTAATTTATGTATTGAATTAAATAATGTGTATTAAGAACTTCATACAAATGAAGAAAATAGAGAGAACCAAGCCGCCTCTATTATGCATAATGCACCCACGTTGGTAACATATACCGGCACATGCTGTTTCATTAAATTTATCGAAATCGTAATTGACAGATATTACTTACCCTGTGTTTCAAAAACGTACATTATTACTTAGCAGTTTTTAGGTAAAATAATATTAATGTAAATAAGAAAACAACACGTCGTATTAAAATACATTAATTTTTTATACTTATCAACTTGGCATCTTGTGTAGGTTTAAAGTCCAATCACAAGTAATATTTTATCGCCTGATTTTTTTTAAATATCGATACAGACAGTGTCAAACATAATCTATTTTATTTTAACACATCTTTAATTAATCATTCAACATCAGCTAACCATTTGATTCCTTCAAAGTAGCTTATCTGATTGTAACTTTGTTTTCACACTTATCCACTGTAATCTTATCGCCTTGATTGCATTAATAGTTTTTATTTATCTTATCTATCCGAATTGTCATAAGAGAGTTCGTATTTAACGAGATAATGATATTATGTAAGATATGCAGACATTTCAACTACTAATTTTGATTGATCTAACAATAATTAATTTTCAATTAAAATAAGTGTTGAATTTGTAAAATACGGACGGTTGAAAATGACAGTTATCAATATCAATGATTAGATTAATAAAAATCAACAATTAAAATGATTTATCTCTCACAAATAATTACGTGTCCTTGTACCACTATAATTTAATTATTTAATACTATTAGCCTACCTCTCATGTTCGGCCCAAATGGCCCAGCACCATAATCTCTTCTTGCAAGTTGAGTATCAGTGTGACAAAAAGAAACCAGAACAAACATGTTTCCTGTCTTGAACAAAGCGAATACATAAGGTCTGTATGGAATGACAGAAATGGACACACCTTAAAACTTTTTAAACTAAAGGAAACCGGTTTAACTCGAGCAGCATCTGCCTTTCTTGACATCAGAAACTTCTTTGCCAAGGTCAATGTTCTCACCTTTGGAAGGGGCAGCTGCGCTATCTTCGCTAGCTTCCATGGCTTTCTTGCTGACAGTTTGATAAATTTGTTTAAGGACCTCAGCAAATGCATTGTCTACATTGACTGCTTCGAGAGCTGAGGTTTCCATGAAGTAGAGGGACTCTTGTTCGGCAAAGGATTTGCCATCTTCAGTGGAGACTGCAACCAGGTGACGGAGATCTGACTTGTTTCCAATTAGCATGATGACAATATTGGGATCTGTGTGATCCCTAAGCTCCTTAAGCCACCGTTCAACACTTTCAAAGGTGGAATGCCTGGTCACATCATACACAAGTAGTGCTCCGACAGCCCCTCGGTAATATGCACTAGTTATGGCACGGTACCTAACACATTGAACATTATTAGCAAAAGAAACAGCTTCTTCTGAGAGTTGCAAACATCACGCCGTAAAGGTTATTACTCATCTCAAAATAAAGGCAATTTACAAGCAAAGCTGAAATAAGGCCAACAGGATACTCAAGTTTGGACTGCTTGAATGGCATAAGGTTATTGCTTGCATGGATGCATCAAAGACTAAGGCAATTGCCCAAATTAACCATTGCAACAACGAATGGTGTTCGGTTCGTGACGAACAAGAAATAACTTTATACTTTAATTTTTATATTTTAATCAAAAAACATTTATCCAAGGCTAGTTCCACTAAACTGTAAATAAAATGGTTGAGCTTTTTAAATGACAAATTAAAAAACCTTAAACCAACAACTTCCATTTGTAATCAATGTTTGCTTAAACTTCAAAAATATAATAACATTTTTAAGATAGATTATAAGAATTGAGATTAATATATAATGACAAGATATCTTTTATCAAGAAATATTTGATTTTGAAATAATTGTACTCAAAAGTATATATGATCACAAGAATGGTCTAGCTATTTGCAACTCCAACTGCGGTATATCATGGTCTTCTGACCCAAAACAAGATACAAGTTGGGTTGAACCAATAAAACCTTTATAAACCATATTGAGGAACACCATATATACTAGAGTCATATACATACTCATTTTGAGGACCACCAAAAATAAAACCTTCAAATAATCAATTAATAATCCTGTTAACTATAACGAAAAAGAATTCATTATCCATAAGGATCTCAAATCTGTATCTAGACCCAAATACCTTGTTTTAATGGGCCGAAACAAAAAAACCAACATTGCACAAAAGCAACACTTAAAAAATTGCTCGCTTATAAGAATTACTCAATCCACTAGGCGATTTGTTGTTGTAATGAATGAAAACTTAATTGAATAAGGAAACATGCAGAGAAACTTCAGTAAACTACACTTATCAAAGATGAAAACGGCCAATAGAACAATCAGCTGGACCACCTGAACACTAAAAATGTGGAACTTTATTCATGCAAAAGGTTCAGACTTACATTCCTAGTATAGTAAGTGCCACACTATGGTACAAATATGGATGAAACCGAGTAATCCAAATCAACTTGCCACTTGAATCTTAAACAAGCATTCTAAAACTCAGGGCATAAAGTCAAACACAATTTACCAAATAACCATCGCCAGGATACACAATCCTTACCATCTGCACCCAAGTCTCAACTGCTAAATAATTTTTTGATACCAAAATCATTAACCCAACAACTCCCATTACAAATAAAGTCAAACGAAACATAATCCACATTCCACACACTATCACTAGTCTCCGCATCCTCTCTAAATCATCAAACTAGATTATTCAAAAATAAGATCCATTAATTCAGTCCATACTAAAATCTGCAACAAGATCACATTCACACATACCCTAATAATCTCAAATATAAAAGAAAGAAAAAAAAAATAAGATGAAAAAAAAGAAAGTATCGCAGCAGCAATACCTCTCTTGACCAGCAGTGTCCCAAATCTGAGCTTTGATAACCTTATTATCAACATTCAAGCTCCTAGTAGCGAACTCAACTCCAATGGTCGATTTGGACTCGAGACTAAACTCATTACGAGTGAATCTAGAAAGCAGATTCGATTTACCAACTCCGGAGTCTCCGATCAGCACCACTTTGAATAAATAGTCGTAGTCGTCTTCCGCTCTGTACCCTGCCATTTTCCGACAAGCACAAATGTTTGAGGTGGCGCGGATTACGACGAGGGGTTTGACCGATCGTTGACGATGTTTGGAAATGTTTAAGATTTGTGCCTCGGTGAAAACGTATTAAGTGGATGTCACGCCTTTACGGTGACGCTGTCTTTAAAGCTGATGGGCCTTAAACGGCCCATTTATATGCCAACCCATTAAAATTTCAAATATGATTAATTTTAATTTGTAATGCCATTTTTACAATAATTAAAAGTCAGCTGTTTGGAAAGTAATTGAAGGAATTTGCGTGAGTTAGGGGCGGCGTGATTCATACAATAAATATATAAATTTTATTAAATAAATATGTATATATATAAAATTAATAAATTAAGTTATAAGGTTCATGAATAAATATGTATGGTTCATAAAAATTAATATATATGATTCGCGAGAAAAATCTGTGGTCTATGAAATAAGTAAATACTGTATGGACAGATCCAGTGTAGGAACAACAATTTACAACCACACAAAACTACGTAATTTTAGAAAACGGTTCATCTAAAACTAGGTAAGGTTATAGTAAAAAATATCAAAACGACGCCACTTTGATACTGCAGCAAATAAGTATTTATGGTCCATGAAATTTAAAAGATTCATGAAATAAGTATATATGATTCGTATTTTCAGTAAATGTGTTTAAAGATTTGTAGCTGAATTTTGTAAAAAATCAATTGAATTTGATTGAGAAAATATAATTAGACTAATTGATACACTAATCTTGATAATGCAAGTAAATATAATGACAATTAATTAAAGATCCGTAGAAATAAGTTGCTAAAAGGAAATTTTGACTTAATCTTATAATTAATGTTTTCATTAAATCACCATTATATTAACCTTAACATAAAAATGATTAATCACAAAAATGTTTTGAAATGAAAGGTTGTGATCACTTTAGACTTATATAACATTTGTTACTTTATACATGCATCATTGGTTCCGGATGTATATCACATTTATATATTTGAAATAATTATTTGCACATTGATTATAATAATTTGCGCAAATTAGTGTGCACTTAACTATTATGTGAATAATGGTGACCTGATTTTTCCATACTCACACATTAAGAAAAAAAATACGTGACACTGACATATTAGTCGATATCATACGGTGTCAAGGGATTTCAAATAAAGTACTCCCCCGTCCCACAAAGTTTGTCCATTTTTTGATTATATGTGAGGTATAAAATAATTAAAGTGGACAAACATAGTGGGACGGAGGGAGTAGGTAGTGTCAGTCACTTTAGAGACAGGGGCTACTGTGACACGCTAGTCGTGATTTAAAATCTTATTTATTAATTTTACATTTGAAAGATATATTCGTTAGCAACCTGGAAATTGGATTAGAACTAAAGCTGACAATTGGTGTCACCGATAAGAGTCCTTAAATAATATATCAACCTATACTTATACAATAAGTTGAATGAAATGAAATCAAGTGCAAGTAAAAGCAGATGTTCCAATCAACTAAGCAACTTGTGATCTTGTATTCATATCTACACTCTCCAAACCCCAGCTAATAAGCCGGCCAGTTAGTTGATCAGGTGTGGATATGGAGATGAAGAAGGTGTCTTCTGAAACTTGGGGCACTGTGGCCTTTGAGGCTCGGTGCCGAAGGTGTAGTTCTACTACCCTTCATCAGCGATCGATACACTGTGCCATGGCTCGGCTTAACTGCTGCATGTTCATGATCAATTGATGATGGTGATGAAGCCAAAGGAAATGATGCTTCGGGTTCTTGATGAACTTTAGATTGCACATCGCCGTTACTTGGTGATACTGCTAATATTCTTGTAGCGTCTGCAGTGTTTCTAGATGAGCTAGTGAGAGTGAGATGAAAAGTTGTAAGAGTGATCATGATGTTGTAGAGAGTAGTGAACTTGTGTGTAGACATTGCTTGGTAAACTGCAAGCAGTGATGGAAAGGAGACTAAGTTGATTGATAATTAGATATAGCTATTTAGGGCTTGTATGATAGAAGTCTATTTATGTGTACGTAGCGGTAGCTGAAAGTCATTCCTTCTTCTGATCTCTTAGTATATAGTTTGATTGCGTATGAAAGTAGGCTACATAGTGCTATGTTTGACCTACAAACAAGGAGATGCCATTCAAATGTACAGTCTTTTGCTTATTGTTCAGTAGAGAAGACTGTGTCATAGTTAGGTTAATCTGAAAAAGCATACTTTATGATGTGATGAATGGTGATTAGTTAAAGATGCTCAAGAGAAGTTGATAGATTATGTAAACAAGATGTTAGTCTACATTCTTTGTTAGGCCAGTTTCTTGTTGAATATAAAGGCAGCTTTGTGTTGCGCCTTTTCATGATTAAGGCGGTCAACTTTTATGTTAGGGATCTCTCGTTTTCAATATTTGAGACTAATGCAGCCAAAATCATGCGTGCGTTATGGATTATGGTCAGTTGAGACTCAAATTATCTCATTTTAAACATGCAAAGACCTGAATCAGGAGGTATTGTTGTTGAGAAAAATAGTAAATGATCAATCTTGACTGTTGACTGCAAACTCCGGCTTTTACACTATATATTAGTTTAGTTTGTTAATATCAATATTTGTTTACTTCGGGTTTTAATTAAGCCTAATACATGCTGGTCATGGCTCATGGCTCATGGCTCATGGCTCATGGCTCATGGCTCATGACTCTTCAGACTGAAACTCAAATTAGATTTGGTTGTGTAGATTTTTTTGATAGAAGGGCAAAACCCAAAAGTACAACTCGAGAACTTGAAAAGCTAAATAGAAATTTAGTCTGACTCGGAATAGTCGAAACATAAGGAATAGAAACTATAGGACTAGACCCAATTATTTGCCTCGGTACGTACAAGAATGTGTAAAAAAATTGACAGAAATTTGAGCAAGTGAGCACATAACTGACGACCAATCTGATATACAGAACTTCCAAGATTTCTGTGATAATAACTGATGAAACCAATGAGCTTTAAAAATATAACCTCAGAAGTTGATCCATCTTGGTCCAAATGTGTAAGCTTGATCCAGACAGAACCAACTTAAAAAGGAGCATCACTCAAGTCGAATCAAATCCAAAATCCAAATATACTGCCAGGCAACTCAGCCAAACCGACTGGAAGCAAATAGCACCAAACAAACTCCAATCTGTGCAAGAAAAAAGCCGTTCACCTGCAGACAACTCCATCACCGTCATACCTCATCACCACCAAACCACGCCACACCAAATCACCTCACCACCACCAAACAAAGATGCAGAAACCACCTCATCACTACCAAATCACGCTACACCAAGAACCTCCATAAATCCAACTCCATCATCGTCACAACATACTCCACAACCCCACACAACAAGAGCCGGAGGTGAAGCGCGGGAGCCGGAGGTGAAGCGCGGGAGCCGGAGATGAGAAGAAAAT
This sequence comes from Sedum album, assembly GCA_006409495.1. Taxonomy (NCBI): domain Eukaryota; kingdom Viridiplantae; phylum Streptophyta; class Magnoliopsida; order Saxifragales; family Crassulaceae; genus Sedum; species Sedum album. The sequence goes on from QZGG01000519.1 coordinate 107,655, forward strand.
GGATGGAGGAAGAAGGCGGGAGGTGATGGGAGGTAGAGGGAGGCGGTGAGACGAGGTGTGGAGGAGGAGATGAGAGTTAAGACGAGGTTTCGGTGGAAGCGGTGGTTTCGGTTGTGTAGATTTTGGGGTGGCCGATCAAGTGAGTCATGTCAATCTATGAGTGTTAGTTTAGTTGAGAAGAATAGAAAGTATGAGTTATGCTCTTTTGAGACCCAGAAAGAGACCATTGGATCACCCAAACAGTGATCACGTGTTGTGCACATGTCACTTTAAAAAAGCAAACAAAAGACAACTATTGGATCATCCAATCCAATGGTTCTTAATAGGGTCCTAGGGTCTCACCCAACAGTAAGGATCTCAAAAGAGACCACCTCTAGGAAGTATAACCATAACCACATGAACCAACTTAAAAGTTAATTGTTTATTAGTGCGGGGGTAAAGTAGAGTGAAATAATAAAATGAGTCGACTATGAGTGTATATATTTCTTACAATTTAAAAAAATGATTACAGTTAATTATTGGTGTTGTGCTTTATTTTTTACTAGTAATATTCAGGTTTGAATAGTTAGTTGGGCACAACGTAGAGTATCTAATAAAACTAATTTGTGTTATCAAATAAAACTATCAATAGAAGTATTTTAGGAAGAAATTGTGGCTTCAAATTTTAACCGTTAATAAGAGGTTTTCGTTTTATGGGTAAAGTTCAAGAGAAACAAAGAGTTTGGGTGAGACGGAAGGATTTAATATCAACCATTGGATTAGATTAATCTACAGTTGAGATTAAAGTTGGTTTTTATATAAAAGACGGTTGGATTTGCAAAAAACCCTAACGATTGAGATTGACGGTTATTTTTTTGAATCAAATCTCATCCGTTGAATTATTAGTATTCAATGGTCGAAATCATATCTCATTATCTCACATTTATTTAACCATCCTCCTAAAACTGCACTCTTCCTTTTATATATAGTAGAGTTTTGATATTTTTATTTGTAAAATTGTTTACATTGACTTAAACAAATGAATTTATTTAGACCTATGTAATCAATTACTACACTAGAAAATAACTGTTTGGGCCGCGAAATATAGTAGGCCCCATCTTTTCGAGTAATCTGCATGCATCTGAATACAAAGTGTTTACATGAGCAAGTCCATCAATATTGGAAAACAAATGCTGATAAACATTTACTAGTCCGACTACTCCTTTAGAGATCTATTAACAGTTTTCTTAGGGAGTATTAAGTGGGAAATACTTTTATTATCAATAGGCACAAAATACTAAGTTTCGGTATTAGTGGGAAATAACTCCTTAATTTTTTAATACTTACCAATTGGGCCAATAAAGACGTGGAATTCACAGTTGATTTATAAGAACTAACTGTCATGTGAGTTTCCAAATTCAATCGTCATATTATAAATAAAATACATTTAATCTCGACAATTGAATAATTAATCATATTTACAAGAAAATTGTTTTTCAATTGGAAATAACCCTTAAATGATATTTATACCTATAATTTCAATTTGGTTCAATAATGCATTTCGAGTATAACAGGGACATGTTACCTTATTGGTGCTAAATGTAGAAAACTTTGGTGTACCAAATGTTGGAATGATTATACTGCCCTTCGAATATCAAAGAAGCCATATATAGATCACCTTGACCTTGAGCACGCCTTTGCCATCCTATAAAATTTCATTTTTGAAAATCAACACGATATAAATGCAACAATTCAAGAATATGATGCTTCCAATAATTTATAGAATCTGCAAGACTAATTCGGTGATTTATTCATATTCTCCTGGTAACATTCAATACTCTTCCATGCAACTTGCTAGAGGTCTTAACCATCCATTGAAATGTTCAACCTCGAGCCCCATCGATTAAACTTGACATTAAATTTTGCAAGACAAATAAGTTTTCAATTTTTCATTTTAATAATTTAATCTTGTCTACTGTACCTAATTTGCATTGATTATGTTTCATAAAATTTCTAATTTCAAACATGTTTAAAGTTCTGACGTCCATTTTTCTATTTTGTTGCACTTCTTACTAAAAATCTAAAATACTACTTTAAGCTCAAAAGTCAAAACAACAAGGAAACGCCTCAAATCATATTTAGCAAATATTCGCTAAACTTATAATAATCCAATCCAATTACTAATCAAATTCTTGTGTTTTTAAATCACAATCTTCACACATAACAATACTATTAGTCTATTGTATTGAGACAATGACACCATAAACACAAGTGAGCAAGTTACTACAACCTTAATTAAGCATATAATATTGACTACAAAACCAAGTATATTAAAATTTGTCCTAACACAAAATGGGAGCATTCAAAGCCTCCATCTAAGTTTCTTACGGATTTAGAGCAAGCGCAGCAAACGCTATTTGTTGCTAAGTTTTAATTACGTGGTTTTGATAAAAGGTTGAGTCAAAACTATGTAAGATTATAGTAAAAATATCAAAATAATATCATTTTAATACTCGCAACAAATAAGTGCGCGTCACTCATTGTGGGTTCGTTTCTTACTAAGTAGTTGGATTCGCCTTCAGTACCCCAAATCATATTAAACTCCAAATTGTAAGAAAAAAAACCAAAACATTCAACGTTAATTTCCAAACAAGTCCAATTCGTCACCCTAATTTCCATTTCTTTATTGTTTTCAGATGCAATTCATGTCTCCCAAATCGCCATCTTTTGTCCATAATCCCTCAAAAGTTAAAAAATTCGAATCTTTATTCATTGCACACTCTGTACTTCACCTTCAATTTTCATCTTCGCCAAGTTTCAGAATTCCATAAATAGAGGGCTGCCCTCCACGGTCCCATTGCGATAAAGTTCAAACCTTTTTTGCAAATTGATTCATTTTCTCCAAGCTCTGAAAATGGCGGATGTGAGACCAACCGTTAATGGGACAGATGAAGTATCAGTTAACATGCAGGAGCAGGACGGAGCTGAACGAGGTAGAAAGCCCTCAACTTTCGCTCTCTGGATGCCCTTTTTGCAGAAGGTATTATGTGATCTTAGGTTAATTATTGTTTCGATTTTGTACGATGTTGTCTTGGCTGACTGTCGGAAAATGTTGTAGTTGATTGCCGAGGTGTTTGGGACGTATTTTCTGATCTTTGCGGGATGTGGGTCGGTTGTGGTGAATCTGTCAAAGGATAAAGTTATCACCTTTCCAGGGATCGCCATAGTTTGGGGGTTGGTTGTGATGGTGTTGGTCTACTCTTTAGGACATATCTCTGGTGCTCACTTCAATCCTGCTGTTACTATCGCCTTCGCAACTTGCAAAAGACATCCATGGAAGCAGGTGTGTAGAAATTCTCATTAGTCAAGAACTGATCAGCCTCAAGTTTGACTAAATCAATGAGTGTTTTGTAATGACTTGTGTTTTGATTTTTTATGTGATCAGGTTCCGGCCTATGTGGCAGCGCAAGTGCTGGGATCGACGCTGGCCGCTGGGACTCTGAGACTGATGTTTGATGGAAAGCAGGATCATTTCTCTGGCACGTTGCCTACTGGGTCTGATCTGCAGTCGTTTATGATTGAGTTTATCATCACTTTTTATCTCATGTTTGTCATCTCTGGCGTTGCTACTGATAGTCGAGCTGTGAGTCTCTCATCTTAAGAAAATGCATTCAGTGTCTTAAGATAAGGCATTGGTGAGGTTATGTTGATCTGCTTTTACTATGTTTCCAGATTGGAGAGCTTGCGGGACTTGCAGTCGGAGCCACGATTTTAGTCAATGTCATGATGGCAGGGTGAGTCCTCCATTCCATTAGCCCTTTTGAAAAACTCAAGTATCCTAAATTTTGAAGCTATTTAATTTTTGTGCTTTGCTTTGATTTTAGACCTGTGTCTGGGGCATCTATGAATCCTGCGAGAAGTCTAGGTCCTGCAATCGTGTTTGGAAACTACAAAGGGCTGTGGATATACATATTAGCTCCAACCTCGGGCGCAATATCAGGAGCTGGGATTTACAACATCATTAGATTCACAGACAAGCCTGTGCGAGAAATTACACAAAGCGGGTCATTCCTTCGGAAACCAGAGAGAAATGGCTCAGTCTAAATGAATGGCATGGTAATGTACTCTTAATTACTAGCTAGATCAGCCTCTTACTTGATGTACTGCCAGTCTCATTTCACAGACATAATCTCGATGTAATCATATTGAATAAGATTTGTCATTTAGCATTGATCTTCTACGGTTGCCAAGGAAATATGGCAAAACATTATATTATTTTTCTTAAGTTCTCAAGGCCAGTGGCGGATCCAGAAATAAACCTGACCGGGGGCGATTTCAGTATATATTTTTTTCTCGAAAAACCGGGGGCATAAAAATAAAATCAGTGGGGGCGAATCACTCTACTTTTGAAACTTTTTTAACGATTTTACTCTAAATTTATTTAAAGTTTCGAAAAATTACCCGCAGCGGGCGCCCCCGGCCCACCCTTAATACATCCTCCCCTGCCAGGGGCAGTGGAAACTGTCTTAAATGTGCAACACTCAACTACTAAAACTTAGTTAAGAACTTAAAATTCAAGTGGAATCAGTTCATGAAGGCATCATCTTATCTCTATGAGCTTAACTAGAGATGTTGAAAGCGAACCCTAGATCACCATATGAACGCGACAAAGTGCCATACTCAATGAATGTTTTTCTGTAAAGGGTGTCATCAACTGTATCCTAAATACCCAATACAAGCATGGAGCATTGAATAGCCTCCTTTAATCAGTTACACTTCAATGCATTCAATCCATAACCACATGCAAGAAAACTACCGACAAATGTTCATGTTAAGACTCTTGAATCAAGTGGGCTGCGTACAACACTATGCAGCAGATTGGAAACTACGTAGGTTAATTGTTTAAATGTTTGTAAAACTAAGTCGTTTTAATATGTTGGATCGTAGGTTAGCGTTCCCTCTGAGGTAACTCAGTTATGGATTCCCTGAGAGGGTTTGCAGTTAACAGTTAACGCAGCGGAATTAAATTAAATAAAAAACTGAAAGTAACGACTCACGATTTATAGTGGAAACCACAATAGCCAACCAGACTACTGCGTAAAACCACTACCTTCCGGAGAAGGGTTTGAATGCGTATGACGCTTCTTTAAGGTATGCTTGTTTGACTATTACAACGTACTATCTATCGCCTACAACGACTAGATACAATACTTGCAACTCGTAAACTCAACCTCACAAAGCTCACACCACACTAACTCTCGAACAACTTTCTCAGCAACGTGCACGACGATCTAGCTCAAAGAAATCTCTTCTCTCTCTTGCTCTCGGATCTCGCGCAGCCCTTCAAAGCCGTCGGACTCTCTCTTTTATACTTCTCGTATTAGGTCTGCTTTCTCTCTTCAATCAGATTCTTCTTTCTTAATTTGTCTCGTCATAAATGCTCAACTCAGATTTGCTTTCCATGTTTGTTGTGCAATTAATGCTCTCAAGATCTCCTTCATTAATGCCGCCTTCCAAAGTCGGCGCGGCTGCCTATTCTTTTGATTGCTTCTTCTTTCTTTGGCAAGTAGGACTTTCTTAATTTGCTTCCTGCATATCACATTAAACCTCAAAGCCATATTAGTCCTTAGTGTTTGTCATCCATCAAAACTAAGGCCCAACAATATTCCCCCTTTTTGATGATGACAAACCACTATCACAGATAAGCAATAAACAATAAGTAATAATCTGAATCAGCATAGACAGTCAAAGCATTTATCAGATATCTATGAAATACCCCTTTCAGAACTGTGCATCGATTTCCCTCTCAGGGTACTAGACTTCCCCCTCAGGGTATGCACCAAGTATCAGACTTCCCCCTCAGGGTATGCACGATAACCCTTAGAGAAACAGTCTCAGAACTTGCATTCCCCCTCAAACCATGTACCTGCGTGTTAGTATACTTCCCCCTTTTGACATCATCGAAAAGGGCAGCAAGCAAGCAATATCAACGACACAATTAACACAAAACACGCACAATAAAAGAAATGATGCCATAAAATGTCACCAAAACACAAAGTTCAAATTCAAAACAGCAGGGGCAATGTCAAAGCAAGTTCAAATAAAATGTTCAGAAATAAAAGGGGCTAATGTGGTGGGGAATCAAGCTGGGAACCATGAGACGCGCTGGGTCAGAAGTTGCGGAAGATGTCCTTGAAGTGATCCATGAGGGTTGTTCCGACATAGTGCATCTGCTTGAAGAGCTTCGTGAACTCTTCCTTAGTCACGATGTTGTTGGTTAGCACTAGGTCCGCGGATTCCCTTGCCTTGGTCACTTGACCTCAATACTTGACCCTTGCATCCAAAGAACCGAGGGTAGTAGTGATGTTAGCTAATGTCGCCTCAACCCTGGTGATCATCTCCACAATCGGAGTGATGTCTATGGTGCTGGTCGCAGCCACCGGTTCTGCAGCAGCTGGACTTCTTCTCCCTGAGTCTCATCTCCCTTAGCTTGGTACCATTCCATAGGTGGTATTCCTTCCTTGTACCACCATAATCTGTCATGAAGTCCCATCCCATGGCATTCAGATTCTCCTCTTTGAACCTTCCCAAGCCGGTTCCTCTTCCTTAGGTTCATAGACGCAACACTCTGAGAATATTTTACACATACTCGGGTATGGAAGCCCATGCTTCCCACTGCTCTTCACATGACTCATATGCATCATCACTATTTTTGGGTAGTTGATAGGATTCTTCTTCAGCAACTGATCAGTAAGCAAACAATCCAAGATTTGAACCACATTGTGTTTGCCTTGTCTGGGAATCACATTTGACACTACAAACCGGTGCACAGTCCTGTTGTGCACCCCATCTTTGACGTATCCCCAGTGTTTGCTGATACATCCGGATTTTCACAGACCCGTACCGCCACTGCCTTTGGTGCTTCATTCAGTGTACTAGGCCACCTACCCTTAGCATACTCTTCAAATCCAGTGTGGGGCACGTCCAACCACTGACTCAGCTGCTTGCTTGTGAAAGCATGCACATCTCCATTTACACAGAATGTGGCTACCATCACATTCCCCTTAACATCCAGTGAATAAGAGCTATAAAATTCCTTAACCAATTCCACATCTACTGCTGATTCTAGACTGAATAACGCTCCCAACCCTTGAGCATTCACAACCTCTACCACACTCTCTAGCTTATACTCAGTGAGAAACTTTTCATCAAAATGTAGCATCGGAATAATGGATCTACCTGACATATCAGTCGGTTCTGGGATCTCAGCCTGCACACCATCCTCCATATCTCCGTCATCAGCCCGAACCGGAGCCTTGTCCTTGCGCTTGTCCGATTTTGGGTTGGGTCTCTTAGCTTTGGGCGCTGGAGACGGAGTGGCATCCTTTCTCTTCCTGGATGTGTGGCTCTGGTTTTGGGGCGAGAGACTTTCCCCAATAACCTCGACATCGTCGTCGTCCGCTGTTGGCTTGTTGAGCATGTCCTTGATTTGCTCGTCAGCCAACCCTGAGCTTTTAGGGTTCATACGCTCGGTCCGCTTCTGTGCTTGAGTGTGCTCCATTGTGAGTTGTCGGAGGAGTTGGTAGTGTTTGAGTTGAGGAATGTCTGTGAATCTAGGGTTGCCAAATTTGTTTTCAAGATCTTTGACCTTCCAAACTGTCTTTGAAAATTGCAAGCATTTACCCGCTAGTTGCCTTTTTGGTCGGCGCATTAATTACCCAGATATCCTCATTAATTGCTTAATTACTCACATCATCCGATTGGGCCACAATCCACTAACCCAGCTTTGTCTCATGGTTGGAAGGGTGTGTAACACGGTAATAATCAGAGTGATTCAAATATGTTACACTCAACCAAAACAATAAATATGACATGACATATGCAATCAAGTTCCAAAATAAAACAAGGTGGCAGTTGGAACTCATAAGTGTATGCGGCTAGGGTTAGTTTGGAAGAACATCTAGGCTTGTAATGAGGGTTCAAAATATGATGTTCTTCACATAGGCTAGACAAGAAAAATTACTTGCATGACATTAACAGCTGCTATTTCACATCCAAACTAGTGTGTATGATAACATAGAACGTGCATCAGTATCAATCAATCAAGCATGCTAATGATAATGTGAAGTTGAAATCAAGCTTTGTCCGCATGCCAACATAGTCAATCATCGAGGGAAATATCATACACAACTTGGTACAGCTAGTTTAGAGAGATCATACCGAGCTCTAAGCGCTGTCTCTCGAAGGGTTCTCTATGCAATGCCTTTGTGAAGATGTCTGCTACTTGTCGTTCCGTTGGGCAGTATTCCATCCTAATTAACCCTTTTTCAACACAATCACGTAAGAAGTGGTATCTTATCTCAATATGTTTAGTACGTGAAAAGTGCACTGGATCTTTTGATATGCAAATTGTACTAGTGTTATCACAAAAGATAGTCGAACACTTAACCTCAACTCCATAGTCACTTAGCTGTTGCATCAACCATAGTAGTTGTGCACAACAAGCGGCACTTGCTACGTACTCTGCTTCCGCGGTTGAAAGTGCGACTGAATTTTGCTTCTTCGATCCCCATGATATCAATGATGATCCTAAGAACTGTGCCATACCTGATGTTGATTTTCTGTCCATTCGGCAACCTGCATAGTCAGCGTCAGTGTAACCAATAAGTGTAAGGTTACCTCCTCGGGGATACCACAGACATAGATCGTCTGCCCCTCTCAGGTATCTCAGGATCCTTTTTACAGCCTTGATGTGTGTCTCCCTTGGGTCACTCTGAAACCTGGCACACAAACACACACTGAATAAGATATCAGGTCGACTAGCTGTAAGATATAAAAGCGAACCTATCATCCCTCTGTACACCGTTGGGTCTACAGGGGGTGAGCTCTCATCCTTTCCGAGTGAATCATTTGGGGACATAGGTGTATGCATCGGCTTTGATGATTCCATGTCATACTTCTTCAGAAGATCCTTCAAGTATTTCTGTTGATGAACTCTTGTTCCGTCCTTTCCTTGTTCAACTTGTAGTCCTAAGAAAAACTTGAGCTCGCCGATCATACTCATTTCAAACTCGCTTTCCATTAGCTGAGTGAATCTCTTGACCAGATTGTCATTTGAAGATCCAAAAATGATGTCGTCCACATAGATCTGAACGACCAGTGTGTCTCTGCCTTCCCTCAGAAGGAAGAGGGTCTTCTATCTTTCCTCGCACATAACCATTCGATAGTAGAAATGTTGACAGCTTTCGTACCAGGCACGGGGAGCCTGCTTTAGTCCATATAGTGCCTTGTCCAAGATATAAACGTGATCAGGTAAATCTGTATTCTCAAAACCCGGTGTCTGACTCACGTAAACATCTTCTTTGAGTTCCCCGTTAAGAAAAGCTGTCTTTACGTCCATTTGCTGTAAGTGAAGTTGTGATGGGTGGCATATGCTATCAACAGCCTGATAGCTTCCAGTCGAGCTACCGGAGCAAACGTCTCGTCGTAGTCTATTCCCTCTTGCTGATTGTATCCTTTTACCACAAGACGAGCCTTGTTCCTCACAACTACTCCTTTATCATCCATTTTATTTCGAAAGACCCATTTCGTACCAATGACTTTTCCTACCTTCTGGTCTTGGACCAATCTCCAAACTTTGTTTCGTTCGAATTGGTGAAGTTCTTCCTGCATGGCCATGACCCAGTCAGGGTCACGTAGGGCCTCGTAACCGTCTTAGGTTCAGCAAGTGAGACAAAGGCAGATAGGCTTATGCTCTTGAGAGGTGTAGCACTCATAATCTCTTAATCTGGACGGTGGTCTGATCTGTCGTCCACTCCTAGTGGCTGCTGGTTCTGTTTCAGCTTCGTCCAAGCCTTCCTCGAGAGGGAGTTCACCTTCTTGTTCCCCCTGAAGTTCTGCTTCCTCCCTGTTATCCTCCTGAGGGATAGCATTCTCACCTTCTTCGACAGGGTCAGTTGTCTGTGCTACCTCTGGATCTGCATCTGTATCCCAGTGTAGTTGAAGATCATCCTCATTTACTAAAAACTCTGAATTATCGTCTGCCACACGATCTTCAGTTGTATTAGATTCATCAAACGTCACATGGATGCTTTCTTCAACCTTGCGGAGCCTTTTGTTGTAAACCTTATATGCCTTCTTGTTGATTGAGTAGCCAACAAAAATTCCCTCATCGCTCCTTGGGTCAAACTTTCCTAAGCTTTCTTTTCCATTGTTATGAACATAGCACTTACAGCCGAACACTCTCAGATGTCCCACGCTGGGTTTCCTTCCAAACAGCAGTTCATAAGGTGTCTTCCCTATCAGGGGTCTCAGTGACACTCGGTTCAGGATGTAACTTGCTGCATTCACCGCTTCTGCCCAGAAATTCTTCGGAACTGAACTTCCTATCAGCATAGATCTGGCCATATTCTCTAAGTTCTGTTCTTTCTTTCTACCACGCCATTCTGTTGCGGAGTTCTGGGGGCCGAGAAGTTGTGATCAATGCCTCGTTCCCTGCAAAGTGAGATAAAACTCGAGTTTCGAAACTCGGTTCCATTGTCAGTACGGATGGATATTAAGTGTTTGTTCAGTTTGTTCTCTATCCGTTTCAGCCATGCTTCAAACTCAGTGTAAGTTTCATCTTTAGACGGGAGGAACAGGGTCCATGTAAATCTAGAATAGTCATCAACAATAACTAAGATATACCTGTTTCCTCCTCTGCTCATGATGTTCACAGGACCGCACAAATCCATATGTATTTTCTCAAGAGGTGCAGCGGTACTTACAACTTGTTTTGATTTGAAGGATGTCCTTGGCTGTTTTCCTCTAGCACATGCATCGCAGACTCCATTGAATTCTCTTTCTACTTTGGTCAGTCCCGTGACTAACTCGTTTTTGTGTAGCTTGGAGAGAAGCTTCAGACAAACGTGTCCTAGTCTTCTATGCCATAAGAGAGTATCATCATGCACTGTGGCTAGACAGATTTCCTCGTCAGGGATGAAATTTGGATCTAACATGTAAAGCTCATTTTTCCTGATCCCTTTAAGAATAGTTTCCCTGAACTTAAACACCTCAAAATGCATTCGTTAGTCGTCAGTATAAGTTCATTTGTACCATTCATTGCATAATCTGAGAGGCACTCAAGAGATTAAACCGTAAGCTATCAACTAAACTAACATTATCTATTTTTATATTTTTTGAAATTTCAACCTTACCTATACCCTGTATCTTACCAATACCTTTGTTTCCGAAGAATATGGATCCTCCGGACATGTAAGTAAGAGTGATGAACCATGCGTCGTTTCCAGTCATGTGTCTTGAGCATCCGCTATCAATGTACCATGGATCTTCTGTCACTCTTACCTGCAAAGGAAAGGTCAGTTCTTACGGACCCAGACAAACTTGGGTCTACTGGGTTTAGTAAAGATAAATGAAGAACCAGAATTGAAATCACAGTTTAGATCTAATCTACGTCTAGGAGTTTGTCGGGGTTCTGTTCCGACATAGTAAAATTCTGTCTCTGCAGCCTCATCTGTTGTTCCTGGAAAGGAACTCTGCGTCTGTAGTTCAGAGCACCCTGTGGGGGGTAGCGGTACAGACTTCCCTGGGAGGGATAGCTTGGTTCCCTTTCATACCTTACTCTGTTTCTTTCACGTAGATCTCTCAGTTTGTGGCAGTCTCTTATGTAGTGGCCATCCCTTCCACAGTGCCAGCATACCTTGTGGCTTTTGAGTCCAACATACTTGCTTCTTCCAGCTGGTATCGATCTTTTGTCTCTTGCAGCAACAAGATCTACCTTGGGTGGCCTAGGGTTTGTGGCCTGTTCTTTCCAGATCTTGTGAGCCACTTTTGCATCAAATGGAACAGATTGTGGCGTAGGGTAAGCAATTCCTTTTCCTTTATCTCGTGCCGAGCTCTCACCCTTTTCTGTGCATTCCTTCGGAGGGTTATCAGTCTTAGATCCAATGTTCCTTCCTTCTTGAGTGTATCCTACACCCGATCTGACAAACCTTTTCCCATAGTCCTTGCTGGTCTCTTCCAACTTTAGAGCGGCCATTTCCTTGACCAATTTGTCCTTTACCTCATCCTCTGTTGCTCTGGCACATTTTAGGGAGTGACGGAGTTCCTCATTATCAGTTTCTAGATGAGCAACTCTCTCCTGCAGTATTTGTGTCTCCTTGACACTTTCCTCACATGTGCGACACTGAGAGTCTACCATACCTTTCTTCAGTAGTTCAATCTCCTCATTCTTACTGGTGATGGTTTTCTTCAGCTTGTCATTGGTCTCAAGAAGACCTCTAATCACATCTATATAATCTGAGTCAGTAAAATCAAAATCATCAGAAAGATCAATGTTATTTACCTCAGATGGTTCTTGGCTGGATGATCCTTGACCAGTCATTAGGCACTCTTCCTTAACAGGTAATTCATCTTCACTGTCAGGGTCGGATTCACCCCAGGCGGTAAGCATCGCCTGCTTGGTGTTCTGTGCAGGGGGCTCTCCTCTTTTCTTGCTTCTGCAGTCTGCAATACGGTGTCCCTTCTTCTGACAGTGATAGCAGATGACTTCCTTGTCATCAAACTTTTCGCGAGTCTGCTCTTGTTTTCCCTTAGAGGTTTCTGCATTGTTCTTTCTCCCTGGGTTCCTTCTAAGGGTTGCCATCCTGAAAGCTCTTGTCATGAGAGCAGTCTCCTCGTCCTGAATGTCATTATCACCCATGTCAGTCTGAGCTAGATCAAAAGCTTCTTCAATTTTCAGTGCAATGGACTTTGCTCGCTCAGGTTCTCTTCTTGCATTTTTCCTTTCAATGATGCCAGCATGACTCTGAAGTTTAGCCACCAATTCTTCAAGCGTAATTCTCTTGAAGGTAGTGCAAGGGTTACTACATCCCATTTGGAGTTCAGCGCTTGAAGGAAGTGATGTGTGACTTTCCATTCAGGGATCACTTCACCCAAGAACTCCATTTGCCCAACATAAGTCTGAAATCGAGTGTGAAAGTCTTCCAGCGATTCTGTGTTCCCTTGGAGGGCACTCTCATAGTCTCTTGAAGCTGCCAGAATTCTATTCTTTTTGATATCATCATTTCCTCCGTACAGCCTGGTCAATCCATTCCAAATATCCTTAGCAGTCTTGTACTTCATGACTTTCTTTAGATCACCAGGGGTGAGAGAAGCATATAGAATCTTTTTGGCCCGATTGTTCTTTTCCAAGGCCTTGTAATCTGCATCAGTGTAGTCCTCCCTATTCTTTTCCTTAGTTGGGTCTTTGGGTCTACAATAGGGATTGGACCTTGCTCGATCACTCTCCATAACTGCCCATCCAGAGAACAAATATGGGCTTCAATTTGCTGAGTCCACCAGTCAAACTCTCCAGGGTTCAGTGTTGGAGGTTTCCAGAATGAGTCGTTGATTGAGTTGCTAGTTGCCATCTATACCTGCAATGCTAACACAAATCTAGAGCACCTGCTCTGATACCAATTGTTGGATCGTAGGTTAGCGTTCCCTCTGAGGTAACTCAGTTATGGGTTCCCTGAGAGGGTTTGCAGTTAACAGTTAACGCAGCGGAATTAAATTAAATAAAACTGAAAGTAAAGACTCACGATTTATAGTGGAAACCACAATAGCCAACCAGACTACTGCGTAAAACCACTACCTTCCGGAGAAGGGTTTGAATGCGTATGACGCTTCTTTAAGGTATGCTTGTTTGACTATTACAACGTACTATCTATCGCCTACAACGACTAGATACAATACTTGCAACTCGTAAACTCAACCTCAACGAAGCTCACACCACACGTACTCTCGAACAACTCTCAGCAACGTGCACGACGATCCGGCTCAAAGAAATCTCCTTCTTCTCTTGCTCTCGGATATCGCGCAGAGCTTCAAAGCCGTCGGACTCTCTCTTTTATACTTCTCGTATTCTCTTCTTTCTCTTCAATCAGATTCTTCTTTCTTAATTTGTCTCGTCATAAATGCTCAACTCAGATTTGCTTTCCATGTTTGTTGTGCAATTAATGCTCTCAAGATCTCTTCATTAATGCGCCTTCCAAAGTCGGCGCGGCTGCCTATTCTTTTGATTGCTTCTTCTTTCTTTGGCAAGTAGACTTTCTTAATTTGCTTCCTGCATATCACATTAAACCTCAAAGCCATATTAGTCCTTAGTGTTTGTCATCCATCAAAACTAAGGCCCAACAAAGGACTTTTTGTGTATAAATTTCAAAGCATGCATTGAGACATTAGAAACTGAGAAGTGGCAGACAAAAGCAAAGTAGTTGTGGATAAAAAGGAAACAACTCTCTTCCCAAGATATTTTAATAAACTGAAGGATAGTTTCTCACCCATTTTACACTATTTTCTTACCTTACAGATTTCTTTTTTTACAGCATTGTCAATCTTAGATTCCAGAAGAAAGTGATAGCAAATGTTGCAGTTTATCGACATTCAGGACAGAAGAGATTGTTCGTGAACATGGTAAAGAATTGCACTCTTGTAGGAGTAGGATTGATATGTACGAATGCAATATTTTCATTATAATAGTTAAGACTAAAGATTCATCTAAAAGATGTAAAAGGTATTAGAAATTAAGTAAAATAGACATGAAGATTATGCAAGTATTGAAATTAATAAAAATAAAATAATAGATCATAATAATTAAATTGAAAATGATTGATTCCTTGTAACACTAAAGTAGGGATTGAGTTACAAAAATGTTTGGCAATGTCCTTAAAACAATATTGTCGCAGTTTGATGTTGAGTTTCCACCCGCCAACCTATTTCCTAGAATACAATAGTCAAACGTTCATTGTCATGCATAAATTGTGAGGAAGGCGAAGAACGACTATCTTATCTATCACTGATACTAAAAAAATAAAAATGACTACTTTGGACGATGATTGAGGTTATGTAATGTTAGTCCATATGTAGTAGGATTTATCCTCTTTACATAACAACAAAGATATTGGTAACCGATCATGACAAACAACTCATCAAACCTCCAAAATGATAGTCATAACTCCTTTTTGTTAAACCATTTTCCCAACAATATGCACATATTAGTGTTCCATTTGGATTTGGAAGAAAACTCTAGCGACAATGTATTGTAAATAAGAAACTTTCTAATTCAATGAAAATATCAATACAATCATTCTATATCAGGATCAAGTGTGACAAGAATTATTATCGTAAAAATGGTGAGACTTAAAGCACAACTTTTGATTTTGCGTTAATCTAACAATTGATATTGATAACGTTAAGAAAAATACATTATTAGTTTGATTATTAGATTGATCATAATCAACATGGCATAAGTAGACAGTCTTGCAAAATTTTACTTTTTATCTCTCGATCATAACCTTTTTCTTTTGTTTGTGAGTATTAGAAGAATCCGTCCTTCAGTTTTCTATTAGTATGTCCAATTTCTTGAAGAATCAACCATGTTGTATGACGTGTCGAAAATTGTTGCACTCCTCATAACATTATTATGTAACATTATTATCCGATAAATCATATGAAGATATACGATTGTTCAAGTGGCACTGTTCGATGAGAAATCAGCTTACTACGATTTAAGAAGGGGTGGAGAGACGGTCGAGGAGGTGGCAATCGCCACATGCATGATGACGGTGGCGGATGTGGTGGAGACTACCGGTGAAAGGATGAGAAAACAAAATATAAGATCAAAAGCTCATTGGGGTAGAGGTAGAGGTAGAGGGATCCATCTGTGGAGGAGATCCTCTCCTCTACCCCGGAGAGGTCACTACTACAGATCACATTTATAACAGCGCTTTTTTTTTATTTATAACAGCGCTTCTTGAAGCGCTGTTGAAACGGGAGCTGTTGTAAATCACAGATTTATTACAGCGCTTGTTAAAAAAAAGCGCTGTTGTTTATATATATTTATAACAGCGCTTGTTTACTAATAGGCGCTGTTATAGATATATATAAACAACAGCGCTTATTTTGAACAAGCGCTGTAAAAAATCTGAGATTTACAACAGCACCAATTTCAACAGCGCTTCAAGAAGCGCTGTTATAAATAAAAAAAAAGCGCTGTTAGTTTACTAACCTTTTACAGCGTTTAAATATAAAGCGCTGTTAAACATAATCACTCACAACCAAGCGTTAAAACAAAAACGAGGCCGTTTAATTTATTTATTACACAGCGTTTTTATTTAAGCGCTGTAAAATAGTTATTAATTTTTTAATTTGAAAATTTAATAATTCGAATATAAAATATTACAGCGTTTTAAAAAAGAGCGCTGTAAAAAATTAAAACATGTTACAGCGCTCTATATATAGGAGCGCTGTTAAATGTTATTAATTTTACAGCGTTTTTATGAATTAAGCGCTGTTAAATATAAGATTTGAATTATAAAAAAAATCTTAATTAAGCGCATTAAGATTTATTATAGTTACGGAAATTTGAGAAGACAGTTTGGAAAGTTAATAATATTAATAACCGCTTTAAAGGGAATCAGTTTTGATTATAGTTTTCTTTATTTTTTATTTAACTCGTACTTTTACAATGAAATGGAAACACAATTTAACATTCTTTTTTACAAGCATTAGCAAATAAATATTATGGACAAAACTATGGCCTTTGTACTGAATTTGTCTCATTGCTCGTCTTGAATTGGCTCATCGTCCTCGACATATATCATACAACAAATCTACAAAAAATATATTGAAGAAATAGAATAGAGTTAATATCAAACAAAGAACAAAAAAGTTTAACGAAACGAATATAAAACACAAAAGTGTAAGAAATAAGAGTAGGATTCCTTACTTGAAACGGGAAGTTTACGCGAAAAGAGCTTTTTGGACTGTAAATTAAAACATCCGACAAGAACAATGGTAATGTTTTGAAAGAAAATTTCAATGTAAATTTTGTTGCATATTTGGATATATATAGAAAGACTATAGCAGGAAATTTGTGCGGGTGAATTAAAATTCTGAATTTTTTAATATTGAATATGGACCGTAGATTAGGTTAAACAACGATTGGGATTACAACTGCGCGAAACTGTTTCGACCATCAGATAATTTAACATATTCAACAGCGCTTCAAATATAAAAGCGCTGTAAAATATAAAATAAATATTTTTTATTAAGGAAATCGAATTACTGAGACATTTATTACAGCGCTTATAACTAATAAGCGCTGTGGTATTTTATTACAACAGCGCTTTTACGTTATATAGCGCTGTTATAAAATAGTTTTATTTGTTTTGTTTTTCTTCAGAATTCATTGATTTTTATGAAACAAATTTAGTTGAAGTTTGATAAATGAAGCTTATAACTCATTTACTTAAAAAAAATCATTTGCATTTTTGTTTGTGTGTTTTTATTAGTGAAAAGTTTAGTTGATCAAAATGTACAATGTTCAACTTATTGCTTAGTAAAGAGACACAGTACAAATATTCAAATGCCAATGATTTCAAATGCTTATTAATGTTCTCATGATATTTTAATTAATAGAATGTTACTAATTGAGTTTTTAAATTCTTCAGATAACAAAAACCTAAAAAATTTATTACCTGATTTTTAAAACTTGAAAATACTGAAAATATATCTTTTACAGCGCTTATATGTAACATAAGCGCTGTAATATATAATTTACAGCGTTTATTAATTTTTAAACGCTGTTAAAACAAATTATTTTATTATTATTTTAAATATATATTACAGCGCGTTATATTTTAACGCTGTTATAATTAGGGTTGGATTGAGGGTTAGGGTTCGGGTTTTAGGTTTAGAACCCTAATTACAAAGCGCTTTTATAGTAAGGCGCTGTGGTAATTAGTTTTAACAGCGCTGTTTATATAAGCGCTGTTAAACGATGAACTCGCTATTTAATATTTTATTTGACATGATATATTACCAAAGCGGTTCTTTATTAAAGCAGTAATTTTTATGTAAAACAGAAGCAGTATTTTTATTAAAACAGAGCAGTTTTTTATTAATAAACACACTTTCATCATTGATAATTACTTAAATTCAATAAACAAAAGGTCTATTAAAACATCATCTAATAATTTGAATCTTCACCAATCCATATTATCGCCCGAATATACCAGCTGCATGAAAAAATTAAACTAAGGACACAATTACACGATAAAAAAATAAAATAATTTTAATTTTATAAAGTAAGAATTTTCAACATTATTACCTGCTTAATTCCAAAATCATAAAAAAGTTTGATTAAATATCCTTTATATAGTAGCGTGCTCATCACTAAAATCCTGTATAAAAACACCAAGCAAAAATAAGTAAATTAAATGATATATAAATCTAAACACAAACTTCACAAATAATTAATGTTTTGAAAAAAATTCGGAATTCTTTACATTGTTTTTTCAATCCATATGCCTCATTGTGATCATCCCTTCTCTGTTGAAATTCACCAAACGTCTTCGAAATTGTTTGTAATGGTGCTACAACCGCTGCACTATCTTCAGAGTAATCATTATATCATACCGATCTTCGAAGAAAGTATGTTGTTTTCCATGAACGACAATATATTTATGCTCATTTGTGGGATCCTTGACGTAAAATACTTGTTAGCTTGCTCAGCATGATGAAAGGCTCGTCTTTGTATCCTTCTCTACGAAAGTCAACAAATGTCATACCAAATTCATCAATACGACATTCGAACTATGCACCCATTTGCACTTGAAACAGGTATCCGAACTTCTACGTAGTCTATTTCCCATATGTCTTCAATTAACACCATAATAATTCACACCGGTATTTACAGGGTTCTTATCTTTGGCACAGACACATGAATTGTATCGGCAACAATTGTCACGCCACAATTCTGAACTGAACTTCTTTCATCTTGATCTTTTGTGTAAAAAGAATAACCATTTTAAATCATATCCTCTATAGAATGAACGGCGCAACTAGCCCAACACCAAGAGACTTCACAAAATCAGGCACATTTGAACTTAAAACGTCGTCTTTCAACCAAGAAGCAAACTCTTCTGATGCTTTTTTTGGATCAACTTTTCAGATTTTCCCTGATTAGATGAACCATTATCAATTGCAATGACGTTCTACAAAGGGCCGATCTCATCAACTGCGCAACACGTAGAATGGGCGTCATGCAACTCTGATCGAGGGAACAACTTTAACTTGAAATCCAATTGTTCCTTTCCCCTGAGACGATCAAAGTGTCGCGGCTTTTGGAATCCCAATAGACTCAATATTGCCCAAATAATGTGAGCAAAACTCAATTGCTTCCTCGGCAATGTATCCTTCAACCATAGAACCTTCAGGTCGATGTCTATTTCTCACATAACCTTTTAAGGTCTTCATGTACCTTTCGAAAGGATACATCCATTCATATGGACGGTCCAAGAAATTTTATCTCCCGTACTAAATGAATAGTCAATGAACCATAATGTCAAAAAATGAGGGAGGAAAATACATCTCAAGCTGACAGATAGTAAACAACAATTTGATTTTGGAGTTCGTCTAAGTCAAGGGTCAACTGTCTTAGAACACAAAGAGCTGAAAACAACACACAATCTTGTAATAGGCAGATCTCACGTTCTCAGGCAATATCCCACGAATTGCGATAGGCAATAGCTGTTGCATCAATGTATGACAATCATGAGATTTTAAACCAACAAGACGCATGTTCTTTCATGGAAACCAGACTTGAAATATTTGACGAGAAACCCGAAGGAACTTTAACACCCTTCAAACTGGAACAAAAACTAGTTTTTTCAGTTTTAGATAAAGTCGTACACGCAGGTGGTTAGATAGGTTCTTTGTCCTCTTGTTCGGGAGCTAACTCCTTACGAGATGTTTCAATGGTTCAAGCATTCCAATCTAGCCTTCAACACACTTTGACTTTCCAGGAATGTTAAGAATGGTACTGATCAAGACTATCACAAATATTTTCTCTCCACATGCATAACGTCAATACAATGTCTAACAGTAAGGGTATACAGTATGGGGATCAAAAAAATATAGATCGCTTTTTCCACAAACCATCAACAGTATTACGTCCTCGTTTTCCCAAAACATTAGGAACTGTCCCAAATTAGTATCAAGTATTCCCTTGCCAGAAGCTGATTTTGGTTCATTTTCCAAACTCAACTTTCCCATTAAATGAAGCTTTCTTTCGACGGTAGAATGATTGTCGGAAGGAAACGTTCTTGTTCCATGTAAACAATCTTGCGACAGTTTTTAAGATGTTGAGAATGTGTATTCTCTCCACATATTGGGCATGCTTTTATCCTTTAATCTTATTACCCGGACAAGTTACCGTATGCAGGAAAATCATTGACTTGTGCAAAAATAAATCGCTCGCATATCAAAAAACTCGTCTCTAGATCATCATAAGTAGGGACACCCTTGTCCCACAAAAGAATTAGATCATCTATCAATGGCTGAAATAAACATCAATGTTATTCCCCGGCTGCCGAGGCCCAGAAATCAATATTGAGAAGTCATCATAATCTGCGTTTCATG